>JAYECN010812127.1:0-43148 GCA_035222435.1 Microcambeva ribeirae
TTTAAAAAAAAAAAAAAAAAAAAAAAAAAAAAAAAAAGTAGGTAGGTTCAATGCTGCTCTTGGGTAAATATCTAACAAAAATAGTCATGTCTTGCAGGTTGCAAAGTTTTTTTTTTCCAGCATGGAGAAACACTGGTAACGTAAGGTTTTGGTCTATGAAAAGATACTGTGCTTACACAAATTTTTCTGATAATGTGCTATTTATTCAGAATAGAGACAACAGAAACTTTATTTCCAGATGACCATATTTACCCAAATTCTAAAGCATTTGTCTCTTTCTTTTTTTTTTTTTTTTTTTTTTCTTTACCAAAAAAAAAAAAAAGGAAAGAAAGAAAGAAAGCTACCAAAGAGCATATGTGTAAATGGACCCTGCAGCTTTGAAACCCACCAACTCTCTTCTCTTGGCTAGAGATGCTGCTCGTGCTGCGCAGGTGCCAGACCTGCAGCGTGACGGTGCTGGTCCCGGTGGCTGGGGAAACCTGCAGGTTTGGTGCCCGGCCACCTCGCTATCTCATGAGGTCCAGGTGAAGCAACAGCCTTGGGCTGGCAACCAGCTCCTGCGGGGTCTGCGCTGCAAATCCCTCTCTCATGGGAGCTGCTGTTCTGGTGTGTGCTGCGGGCTCAGCTGCTGTAGGTAAATCAGCCCTCAGGCTTCCTCTTACAGACTGACAGAGTACAGCTCCCAAAATACAGCCTGGGGATGGGAAGAGTGTAAGGGTATTTTTTTTTTTTTTTTTTCTTTCAGATCCAAGTTGAGGAAGGGAGGAGTAACTTGGCCTCCCCTAGTTGTTTCTTGGGCGTATGGAGATCTTGCATCTCTAGTAACCTGAGCTAGATCATGCACAATGTGCAAGAGTGGGGAGGCTGATTACATGGCCCCATATGGCTATAAAAAACTACCAAAGCCCCCCTGAAGTTGGATGTGAGTGTGAAATGTAATTTCCCAGGCTTTTCCAGTTCTAAACCATAGCACAAGGTGGCACTGTGTGTCAGGAGTAGTCATTTCTACATCAGTGCTTTTAGGAAATTAAGGCATTGAATGGTAAAGCTGCGTGATGTCACGTGGCCAAGCCATGGGGCAGATGCCTCTAAAGCAGGAAAGCTCTGAAGAGTGTTGAGGTATTCCTAATATTGCTAGAAAATGCCTTTCATACTATTTGTTTTCTTTTGGTGATAAAACTACCTTTCTTACCTATGTATCTGCTAACAAAACCCTGATCAAATAATCATACATAAATATAACATGCTGTTCTTGATTTTTGAATCCTGGCTTAAGACAATAGCAGGAGTCCTTTTGTATTTGGGGAATATATATATATATATGTTTATCATCTTGTTCGTTTGTCTTCTCCATCTTGATATATCAATAAAGCTGACATGATTCCAGGTGCTCCATGAAATATATGAAGAATGGATCTCCTGTTCCGTCTTGATGAGAATTTAAAGGCAAGTTGTACTCTTGTAAATTCGTAATGAAGGTAAGTATGCAGCAGGCTGGGAGGCAGGGGGTTTGAAGGTACTAGCCTTAATTCTACCATCTGTGTGACCTTGGGCAAATGAGCTAAGTACTGTCACTCCCTCCATCAGCTGGTTTTACTAAGGCTTTGAGCATTTTTAGTAATACCTAAGTAAGTAGTGACATTAAGCATGTTAGAGAGCAACACAGTAACCTCTTACCTAAAGCATGGTTGTTTTATACTTGTGTTTGTGTGCAGCTAGATGTGTTCAGTCTGGATGCACATTCCAACCTATCTTCTAACACAGGAAACATAAATAGTATGTCATGATGAATTAAATTTGACTCTTTTGCTATATTAGAAACAAATCCACTTTTAACAGTGTGGGCTACTTCGAGAACTCTAGTGCAATTTGGCTTGCTGTTCATGTCTGTTCTTAAACTGTATGAAAGTTGAATGTCTCAGCTCTGGAGGTGATCAGCAGACTGTACTAGCTCTGTCTGCTGCTACTGGTGCTGCTGAATCCAAGGCTGCGGTATCCTTCAGATATTCCCGTGATGGAAAAGGGCGTAGTTGCACAAACTGAGGTCAAGTCACACAGTGACTCTAGAAAGCACAGGAGTTCAGTATAGTCATCATGCTGGATATGTCTTTGCTGTTCAAAAAGGCTTGCAGTGTTTTCTCATTCAGTGAAAGGGTAGCTCACCTTTATTTGAGTATGGGTCCTGTGTATCATGACGGGGAAACTAATCATAAACTTAATCATTGTTTTAGTAAGCTGTTATACTCAAATTTTCACACTTAACAATGAGGGGATGATTGCAGAAACCATTCTTTTTAAAAATATTTAACATAGTATGTATAGATTTTTTTTTTCTGTGTCATAGTATGCCTGTGAGCAAGATTAGGTGTGTAGTATTTTTATTGCCTTTGGCTTTTGCATTTTATTGAGACCTTCAAGACAACTGGCTTGTCCTTGGCAGCCTCATTCATCATTAACTGGAAATATTAAATCCTCTTCGTTGTGTACCTCTTATTAATGCTGTGGTTTCATAGGCCAAAAGGAGGATGTCTCTCTCTTCCCTTCTGTCCTCCCCCACTGAACACAGAAGCAGCAGTGCCAAACCTCTTGGACTTTATTTCTAGTCTTTCTCTTCATGTCTGTGTGTTTAGGTTCAGCTTTCCTGCTTTTAGCTGCACAATTGAGCTTGTTGCAGCTCCGTGCTTAGAGAAGTGGAAGAGCATCTAGCTGTTGATACACTCGGAATCTACATAAACTGCTTAAAAATGCACCAGGTAAGCTTCAGTTTTTCCATAGTTGTGCTCTCGGGGGCGAAAAATAATGCTGATTTATTTGTAACAATAGGTGCAAATGGAATTTTGAAGTGGAGAGTGTCCACTTTCCATCAGTGTGGCTTAAAGAAGACATACAGAAAGGTACTTAATTGGCTCTTCTTTGTTGTGTTTTTCTTTATCTCAGGTGGGGAGGGGCAGCATTGTTTCATAAAATCATCTATCAGTTTGCTTTTTCTTAATATGATTCAAAGTGTATTTTCACATTTAAATCTCTTAAGTTTTAGCATTGTCTCTTTGAGCAGATAAAATGTGATCAGAGGTATATCATTTTGTTTTGTCTCCTTTAGCCTCTTTAGGCAGTGTTACCAAGAAGATGGACAGTAAATACGCTGGAAGGTTTGTCTAACCTAAGTGTTCCTTAAAGTAGATCTGGTGCCCGGGAGTACAGCCATCCACCAATCTGTGTGGGCTCCGTGTGTCCATAGGGCTTACTGGAAGTCCTCCTGTAGAAGTTGCCACAAGCCAAACCTCTGTCAAGGATGAACATTCAGGAGCCCTGTACCATCACTCACTTCAGCTCTTTTCAGCAGCTTTCCCAGCAGTTAGACACACCTGTAAAGTTAACACCTCTCCAGGGCCTTAATAGACATGAGGTGACAATTTCAGATACGATAACTGGCAAGGCATACAAGAGGCTTATGTTTTTCCTGTTAAAGATGACTGTATCTCTCCATCTGTGAAAAGAAAAAGGAAGCGTTTGGCAAATGTATTAGGGAAAAGATGATTAAAAAAAGATTAGGGAAAGAAAGGTGCATGGTGTGACATAGAAGAATAAATAACAACCTTTTTCAATGTATCTAGAATCCTCAGCCACTTATCCCACATAAACTAGTGTGCATTCCACACTGTGTGTGTCACTCAGGTAGCTCACACAAGGTTGATTTTTCTGAGGAAAAGATGTCCAGACTTGTATTCCCCATCTCATTTCCTATAAAAAGGTTGTTGAATCAAGATAGTTCTTGCTTTCTGCATGCAAACAGTGTGATGCTCTCCAAGGCCGTTCTCGCTTGTGCCTGGAATACAGGGCTTACATCCAGCGGCCTAAAGAGTGGAAGAACTGGTCTGCTGCCTTCAGCACGCCAGGTAGATGTGTTGCATCAGAGCAGATTGGGGTATTACTACCTGCTGCTGCTTTAGTAGAGTCCACGGTGCAAACTGCTCGTCTCCAACAGCTCATTGGAAACACACCATTGGCAAAGCTCTTCCAAGAGAAAAAAGCATGAATAAAATTACCTAAATTCAGAGGTTTGGTACACAGAATACATCTCCTGTGCTCTGTCTGTATGTCCTTGTGCAAATCTTTGTCCGTCTTGCTTGATGGCTGACTGGATTCTACAGCCCTGTTACAATTTACTAGGGATGTTTGGGGCTTTGTTTTCTTTTAAGTTGAAGGCAAATTAGGAGTTGCCAGAATTAAGTCTTACCTAGTTTTGCCCCTTTTTTATGCCAGAAGGGATTTAGTGCAACATGTGGCAAAGCAGTCTTTCACTTCAGCCAACAAGCTGCCCAAGAAAGTCTTCAATACATCACTCACACTCAGGACTGTGGACCTATTTATAAAAGTGGCACAAAATGCAATTGGGGGTTGAGCCCTCATGAAGGAGTTACATACATGGACCTGTGATGTCCCAGTTGGTTTTTCAGATGTTTCTGACTTTCACAGCTGCAGCTCAGCAGAGAATTTAATGCTAGCGAGCGAGAGGGGCAAGCGGCAAGGGAAGGATTAGGCAGGCCAGCGTGCTGCCTGTCTGCAGTGAGAAATATTTTGCTACATCAGCAGTGTTACTCTCTTCCAAAGTGTTTCCTAAGTTTGAGTCATTCAGAGACCACCACTTGGGAATATTACTGTAAAGGCTCTTTTGAAATCCATTTTAAACTCATTTTAACAATTGGGCAATCGGAATTGGCCCCAGCGGTGGCCGGGAAGTCTAACATACTCCTGTGTGGACTGAACTTGCTGTTTCTCGCTTTTGTTAGTGCTAGCAAGTACACCCTGATTTGTTTTGTTTGTGTTTTCCCTCTCTCTGTGCAAATCCTTTTTGCACATTGATCTGCCCTTGTGCAATATAAGTGTCATCTCTCCATGCCTTTGGAACATCTTAGTTATAGGAGCAAGAGCTTGAATTGATTAAGCTTTGGCAGGGAGAGAAAGATTTTTGGCAATGCTGTGAACTAGAATACAGTGTTGTTTGTGATACAAGTAAACTAAACACTCAAGAGGAGGCTTAAAATGTTCAAGTCACTACCCATTCAAGGGTAGGTTTGCCTTTCAGTTGAAATTCTTTAGATATCTAAGATGTGGTAAAACACAACATACAGATAAGCCCGGCAGCCCGTTTCCTCTTTTCATACCAACAATACATGAGGATGAAAAGGTGTGATATTATGGGAGAAGCAATCTTAAAAACAGCTGGGACCCAAGTTCAATTTTAGATCAGTCTCCAGACTTCTCTTATTACTTAATTCCTTGCTTAAGAACAACAAAAATGTATGTGGATCATAGAATCACAGATTGGATGACGTCCTCTCAATTTATATGCTGGCTCTGTTGTTGATATCAGTCATGATGTTGTTTGGCCGTTGGTGACTTAAGCAATCTAGAATGTTGCTGTAATTCAGAATCACCCAAACAAAAGTAGCCTGATGAGGAAACAGTGCAGCTGGTTGAGAAATTGTGGAAGTGATAGTGTTTTGAAATGACTAGGAGGAAAAAAAAAAAAAAAAAAGTGCTTTTTGAGTATAGTCTGGCATATATTCTGCTTGTTAGATTACACTAGATAATGCAGTATAAGTAACATGCTTGTTTTTTCCATACCTAAATCAGTAAAATGTGTTAAAATGGATGTTTTGTTTTAATGTCAAATTAAAGGATCTTGAGAGAAAAAAAAAAAAAAAAATTGTTTTAAATGTTTCCAGTTTAAACATTTCACAGAGATAATGACTCCTTTAAATCTCACTTCCTCATTTTTGTAGCTGTGATAACGTTTTGATAGGCTGAAAGCTTTATAAAATGTGTGGCTTCGTGGCCATGCTAAGCAAATACCTTTAGTAAAACTTTAGTATCTTGTATGATAAAAAAATAGATAGCTTGAGATCAACATAGAAAAGTTATTTTTAAAAGTTTTTTTTTCTCTTTTCTCTCCATCATCTTGAAGTCTCTAGCAATTTTCTTTTGTTTTATAACTGATTTGTAAAGCATCACAAAGTTTGTGATAAACTTTAAGTAAAAACTTTTTGTGGCCTATGACTTTTCAGGAAAATATTCCTCTCCTAGCAAAGGACTCTGATTTAACCCACTTAACTCTCTTATATAGTTGTTGCTTTAAGCTGCTCCCAGTATTTCTGGTTCACAGTTATCCATGCTTTGGGGTTGTGTGGGGGGTTTTTTTGTTTGTTTATTTTGTTTTGTTTTGTTTTCTCCTTTCCTTCCAATTCAGTAGGTAAGAACTGATTTTTCCTTACAAGGATTATCAGTGAATATCTGAACTGTGATTAAAACTTGTCCAAACTGATGCTGATATCCCACTGGATTAGGGGAAGCATAGAGTGATGGCTGAAAGTTGACTCCATTTTATAGAAGAAACAGGGGCAGGGATGGCAGAGGGTGGTAGAAGTTGTACTCAAAGCCTGGGATGGGTGGGATTTGATCCTGGTTTTTAGAGTGCTAACCTATGACTGAATCACAAGTCTGACTTCTGTCATGAGTGTTTTTCTGGAACTCATACAGGAACTATTTCTGGATGGAAAAGAAAAGAAAAGATGTTTGCACAGTAAAGTATTAGGTTTTTGTGTATATGTGTGTGTATATATGTATGCATTATAAAATGTTCTCTTCCTTATCTGTTTACTCCCACCACTTCCTATACTATCTAAAAAATAATCCGTTCGGCTTTGTTACAGGGCTTGTGGCTGAGGTTCCCTGGAAATACTTGAGTAGTAGTTCAGAGGTGTAAATGATGATGTGCTCTTGGGCCTTTGTGACAGTAAAATTAGGAATCAATGCTGAGTGTGTTTTACGTTCAGTCAGACTGTTGCCTTGTACTGGCCTCCAGTGCCGCCCCCTCTCCGTGCTGTTTCTGATGATCTGTGAACACCTACTTGAAGCACCCTGTGCTGTAGTCAGACCAGCAAGTAGCCTGGCGAGGACAAAATGAAATAAGACTCCTAGTTCTTTTCTCTCTCTCTTTTTTTTTTTTTTTTTTTTTTTTTTTTTTAAAAAGGCATTAAATGAGAGAAATGAGAGGAGTTTAATGTTTCTTTTATAGCTCATTCATTCCTAGCACAGCCACAGTGTGCCCAGTGCCTTGGGAGCTAGTTACTGGGATGCACAGGAACTGCTGCTTTCCCGATCTGATGCAATCTCCCATGGTAGACTTTCATAAAGCTGGGGGCAGGAATCTCTCAGCTGTGACCATATTGCAATCCAGAAGCTTAAAGCTCAATTCTTTGGTGGTTCTATTTCACCCTTTCTTCATGATTTGAGGATTTTTCCTGTTGTTTTGCAGTGCCAGGGTTTCAGATGGATTTGATTGCTGATGCCGCTTTCCTTGTGGGAATGAGAACGGTAAGGTGATCCTAAGCTGAAGGATCCCATTTGAAGGCTGTTTAGCTGTTATTACCCCTGATATCTCTTAAGAATGCTGGGTCTTGAAAGCGCAGAAAGCAGCACAGGAATGCAGATTATTTTGTTTGAAAGACATCATGTGAATGCAGAGGCTTCGAGAGCAACTTTTAAGTGAGGTGATGGAAACATTGCATGCTAATTTTTGATATAGGTACATTGAGAGATTGACTTCTTGCTACAATATATCACTATCGTCTGTATCAAGAAACAAGTCAGCTGGACTACTTGTTTAATGCTTAAGAAACTCCAAAGGTACAGAAACTTATGCTATAGCTCAACTGCATTAATGTGAGCTGTGATGGTCTACTATAGAGAATGCCAATGGTTTCCACCGCTAGAGGTGAATTTCCAGGAAAGCACATGATTTATTTTGTTCACCTTAGTTACTCTTGCTAATAGAAAGAAACCGAGAGCTCCATCAGAGGCAGCGAGTTTTGCATTGAGTGATGATCTCTGCCTCATAGCAGATGTACTGATTTGCATGAAGGAGTGAGCTGATTTCAGATGACTAGCTCAGAATGAGTTCATCTACTCTAGTAGATGAACTAGTTTAGTTCAACTACTAAATCTACTCCTTTCCTCTTAGAAGTGTAGGAGAAATCAATCTGTCAGCATGTGAACATCTAAACACAAGGGAGAGGCTGGATAGATGTGAGGAGCTTGGCAAGCGTTTTTAGGCCTCGTGGTCTGATGGGATGGCCTTGTTCCAACAGAATAAAACTTGTCTGTTAAAGCGTTTTAGTGAGAATTCACTGTGAAATTTGACACTTAGGGGGGGAAAAAATGATTTCCAGTGTCTTGGTCTTTAGAACATTGAGAAGATAATCTTTTTATCCAGTAGGACAAGATACTAGTTACTAGTTTTCTGCAGTGTGCGTGTGTGTGTGTGTGTGTGGTGCTTTTAGATGATTTAAGTTGCCATCATCTGTGCAGGAGGCAAAAACATTTTAGTTCCTGTGCTTCAGCTGAAGTGGAGTTGCCAAGATTGCAAAAACTGTAGCCTTCTTCCAGTGCTGCTGAGCCCCAGAAGGTTGAAGTGCCTTTTGAGAGCTGCCAATGGAACCTGGTTACACCACAAGCCTCTGCTTACTAACATAGTAAGTCAGAATCTCACCTGTTGGATACCCAATGTAGTCCTTTGAGTCCAGAGGATATGTACCAGTTTTCGGTAGGCTGAGCTGCTAAAATGCTTTTGCTCCCTCTTTAAGAGATGCTCTAGCAGTCACCGGTTGTCACAGCTGCTCTGAAAAGGAAACTCTGTGATGCTCTTCCATATTGATGTGGCCAGTATTCAAGTTCTTACGCTTTGTGGCCACGTGAGCTTCCCTCTTATGTCTGCAGTATTGTTGCCCGCCTGTTTTCCATTGCCAACAGCAGCTGCTTCTTCACATTTAGGGAGCAGCATCAGGATTAGATCCATGTTCTGAATAATTTCCCGTTCTTGTGTGCCCCAAGACACACAGATGTCTTGGTGCGCATATCCCCAAGGGACAGAGTGAACGGGGGAAGAGAAAATCTGCAACTTCCAGGCAGCAGGAAAGCTGCCGTTACAAGTTGATGCTGTTGCTGTCAAAGTCATGAGGCAACCAGGTGAGCAGCAAGGAGAGCGCTGCAAATTCTGTCCCATTCCTGAGGTCACTTAGCCAGGGCCCCGCTAGGCAGGAACAGCCAGAGGAGACATGACAAGAATCGCTTTAGAGGTTGGCAGGAGTTTCAACAGTTCTCCCCGCGTTCGCCAAGCAAAGGGGCGCTCAGCGCAGCGGGGCCGGGCGCGGCGGAGCGCGAGCTGCTCCCGCGGCACAGCCGGCGCGTGGGGCCGCGGCTCCCGCGGGCGCTGGCGGCAGCGCTTCCCCGCGACACGAGGTGGCGGTCAGGGAAGGCCGAGCGCCCGCTCCCTTCCTGCAGCAGTGTCAGGAAACGGGCGTTTTGCAGAGCTTTTGGCTTCCCGTTCGGATTCCGAACCTGGCTCAATCCTGCGTGACTCTGTCTGGTTTGACGGCCTGAGGAGACGGGCGGGGGGCTGCCCGGGCGCGGAGGACGAGCCGCCGCTTGGCGCCATCGCGGTATCGGGCCAGCCCCGGTGCCTGCGGGTGACGGGGCTGCCCTGTGCAGCCCCTCGGGTTGATGCCGAGTTTGGTACCCTCTTAACGCTGTCGTGTCACCTGCCTGCAGATGGTAACGGCACCGTCGCCGTTTCGCTGGGGAGGGGGGTTAGCGACTTGCTCTCATGCTGTAGGGTTGGAGAGTCTGCAGGGGGGCGGTTTGTGCAGAAAGCTGCACACATCTGCACTGCAGGGCTCAAAAGAGTTTCAGCAGCTTCATGGTTTCTGCAGCCGACAGCCGGAATCAGGAAGGATGTAGGAGTTTGAGATTAGGGTGGTAGGACAGGATAGTTCAGGTTGCAAGGGACTTCTCGAGGTCTCGAATCCAACCCCCTGCTTCAAGGTGAGACCAAGTTGCACAAGGCTCTATCCAGCCGCCTTGAAAACCTTGGCCGATGGAGGGTGCACAGTCTTGTCTGCGCCATCTGATTACTGATTGTAGTAAACTGGCAATTCTGTTCGTTTGCTTCCTGGCTCTTAAGTTCTTTTTTTCCACCCCACTAAGTTTCCTGTGTGTATTTGTAAGAACAGTCTGATGACATCTGAGCTAGTTTTGGGAAGAGTTAACGTATGTGATTAAAGGATTTGTGAAAGAAGCAACATTGTCCTTCTCCATTCTCCATTTTCCTTAAGTGTATTCCCTTTTGTTAAAATCCTCGGGGTTTTTGCTGCTTGTTTCTCCTTACCTGGCTCCCCATTGACCCCTGCAGTGATGGTAGAGATGGACCCTTTCCATGTGTCTTGGGCTGCTTGTCTCTTTCCAGCACCACTTTTATAAATAGTCCAAAGCATTTTGTTTCTGCTAGTGAACTAGGTGCTGCCTCAATTCCTGAGGAACTGATGGATGGGGACAAAGAGATGAGAATAGGATCCAGCTTTTCTGCTTCTGGGTACTCTGGGCACTGCAGCAAGCAGCTTTTCTCGACAAGTTGTATGCAGACAGCTTATTCCAAATGTTTAGCACTGGTGATTGAGTAAATGCCCGGCTTTCCTCAGCCTTGAGATAGAGAATCTGTTCTTGCAGAAGGTGGTTCTCCTATGTGACCCTGTAGTGTTGTGAGCAATGCAGTGGCAGTGCTTATTAGCGGGGTGCTGGCTCTGGCACGCAGTGTGGTATGTCTGCTAGCACTGCCTTGTGTTGACAAGGAGCGTTGTTTAATTTTAGTTGCATCACGGTTGTTTCAGGCCTTTCCCTTTTCTAACCTACACAATCAAAGTTACATTAAGGAAATACTAAATGAATGGTATTGGGATTTCCCTGGCCAAAATTAGCTGTTGACATTAGACTACCATAAACTGCATCTATGAAAAGCCCCCGCTGACTTTCCTGGTGGGCTTGAGGAAACCTCCGAGCAGCTTTTCTGTGAGTTGATGTTTGGAGGAGGAGTGGAAGGGATGGTGTGAATGTTTTGTGTTTTGCTGCACGGCCTCATGGTTGCTTGAATGAGTGGACTTCCTGATTTGGAGGTAAAGAATGAATGGTCTCTCCTCATAGTTTCAATTTTATTCTAAAAGGTACTTTAACAGCTCACTGGTGTCTGCAGCCCCACGCAAGAGCTGCCTAGGCAATTGTTTCCACTGCCTGAGAAAAAGTCCATCTGACGCACGGGTGGGAAGTCAGAACTTTCAGTTCGTTAACGCGAGCGGCTGCGAGCGCCTGTGCTCAGCTGCGAGGGCTTGTCTGGAGCCGGCGCCGAGGAAGGCTGGAGCTGCAAAAGCTTCCGCGGCCCGAAGCCCCGCGCTGCCGGCCCAGCTCCCTCCTGCCATAGCCCTGGAAGTGCGGAGCTGCCTTTCCTTTCTTGCAGCAGCTTGAAAGACCACAGACTTTCTTTTTTTAAAATAGTAATAATAAAACACTGTTGCTTCCTGTGTTTGCAGATGAGTTTGGAATACGTAAACAGTGTCTGATTGCAGTTCAGCGAAGGGGCCTTTGGAGAGAGGTGCTAAATCCATTGTGTTTTGCTCCTTTTTTTTAAACATTTGTATGTTTTGTTTTCTTCACAGAAATACATCCCTGTCTGTTTTGGCAGACAAGTTCCTCCAAATTGGATATTGCTGGGCTACAAGTAGTTCTGGAAGGTGGCCCTGTGTTGTTTGTTTTTCCCGTTTGCTTTACTGGTCACTTTACAGATGCTTGCCTTTAAAATTTGCACTGCCGAGGGATACAACATCAAAAGACTGCCACTAGACAATGCAGGACAAGGCAGCAGGACACTTGTGACCCCTGAAAAATGTTCCTTAACACATTAATTATTGCATCCTCCAAACAGACTTTAAAGGGTCTAGAAAAGTTGGCAAGCACAGGGATAGCAGGTAGAATGTGTTCCAGTTCTGTATGTAGCTTCCACATGGAATTTTTAATTCCTATTTCCATCCCAAATGTGTCTATTTGCTACCTCTTGTACTGCTGAAGTTTTGGACATGCTTGCTGTAAGTGTTTCTATATTTGTTATTGTCTCCATCTTGGTTTCACCTAAACTGGTGTTTGAAAACCAATCCCTCACAATCCCTAGTGTCTGTTAGTGAAATGCATATGGATGGGAGTTAGTGAACTGAAGTGTTCTTTTCTAATATGTGTCGCTTTATTTTCTATTTTTAAATACAACAGCTCTCCAGCTTTGGCACAGGCCTGATGAAGACAGTAGGCTGAGATGACATTTCCACCTTGTTGTTTTTTTTCTTTTTTTCTTCCTCCTTAGGTGGCAAAAGAATTTACGGTGATCTTGGGAATTTAAAAGCAGGACGATTTAGGTCAGAAGAGATCTTTGCAGGTCATCTAGTCCAGCTTCCTGCTGCCTGTCCTGATCTCTAGTTTGCCCCAGTGGTTCCTGATTTGCTTTCTCTGTTCTGAGCTATGCTTCGCTTGCACAGGCTCTGCCACTGCACTTGGGGAGGCTGGAGCCACCTTCACAGGCAAGAAGGTTTCATCTCCCCTGGCCTTCTTCTGTTCCTTTTAGCAGTGGGCCAACATTTCTCTTACTGTGCTACCTTCTGTTACCTTCTGCCCCCCCTGCAAGTTTCATCTCCAGCAAAGCTTTCTCTTAGCTGCCCCTCTCTGTACTGAGGTGCTGTCTCCATATTCCTCCCAAACAGCCTGGCCTCCCTTCCACCTCCTGCACACTTCCTTTTTGTGTTTGAGCTCAGCCAGGAGTTCCCCCTGGGGCAGAGCTGGCCCTGTGCCACATCTACTTGATTTCCTGCACATCAAAATGGACTGTTCTACTTAGCTTTCCTGGGTCCATTTGCCTCAGCCTTCCATGAGATCCTGCCTACTAATTCCCTGAGCAAGCCAAAATCTGCTCTCCAAGTTCAAGATTGCTCTTCTGTTACTTGCCTACCTCAGTTTGTTCAAGATCTTTAACATTATCTCATGGTTGCTGTAGCCAAGGCTTTGGTCAGTCTTCACATCTTTAGCTAGTTTGTCTTGATTCATGATTGTCTTGGTTAAGTGGAGTGTCTCCCCTAATTGACATGTCTGCCACCTTTGTCAAAAAGCTGCCCTTAATGCACTCTGGGATTTTTTCTTGGACTGCTTACACCCTCCGATTGCATACCCTTCTAGCAGACCCTGGGGTGGTTGAAGTTCCCAGTGAGGAAAAAGGGCCTGCAATCAAATAAGAGACTTATTTGGATGGAGCTGCTTATTTGGAGCTTATTTGGATGGAGCTGCTGCTTTCCCATTTGCTCAGAGCTGGGCTCATACAGTTCCTATCTGTGCACACAGGCTGCTCCTTTCTTTGAGCACAGGTCCATGCTTCTTGCCCTCTTTCCTTCCTGAGGAGGCCTTACCCATCCATTACAGCACTAAGTCACACGAGCTCTTCCACCACATCTGCGGTTCACGGCTCTGTGTCTGCGTGTGGACCTCCAGGACCTTCAGCGACCGTGCTGCGTTTGTGTGTGGGCACTTGAGAGGCCCCCTGTCATGCAGTTTCTTGAGATGGGCAGGGTCTGAACCCTCATCTTTTTATAGAGCAAAGGAGCTGCTCCACTCGTGTAGGAAATGTCAGGGTGTTGATATTCACAGGTGTGTTACACCTTGGCCTTTTGTAATCCCTTCCTAGGAGCAAGTAAACAAGTGTCAGTAATGTTAAGGGGTGTTATAACGGCCTGTGTTTGTGGCAGAGTGGGATCTGGGGAGTCCTCAGCCCTGGAGCCCGACCTCATGGAACCAGAGCGCCGAGGTCTCCATCCTGGGCTGGTGGATGGAGCTGCTGCTTTCCCATTTGCAGGGTCAGCCTGGAGTGAGCCTGGGTGTGCGTTGCAGAGACCGTGACCGCAGCCAGCGATCCAGACTGCCACGGCTGAGCACTGCCTTTGCCAACACAGAGCTCACGTAAATGTAAGTACGGAAAGCTGAGTCCTTTGCTCCTCTCCAGCCTGAGAGAGGTTGAAGCTCGCCAGTTAAAACACCTATGCTCTCCCTCTCTAGGCTCACAAGCACATTTCCACTTGTGGATCCCTCTAATACTGGCTCAGGCCAGACCCTCAGTCTGTCCAATATCCCTGTCTAGACCATGGGCTTCTTTACCAGCCTCTGCCTCAGTCTGAGACTGAATCTTTCCAGAAACAGATTTTCTTCCTCTGCCCTGCCTAGGCCAGCTTGAGGTTTGCCAGCAAGTTGCATATACCCACCAATACAGATCCGGTTACGGGAAAAATATAAACACGCTGCTCCGGAGGTGTTGGCACCCCAGACACGCAGCCCCATGACCTGGGGTACCTCCATTTGCTGGCACTTAAACTCAAGCTGATTCCAGTCCCCCTTAATTCACCAACTCCATTTCTCCCAGTTAATGGCACATTAGACATGTGGGCTGTTGGTCTCATGGTCCCTCCAGCTGCTGGCACCTCATTCAACTCCACTTGATCCAATCATTCCGATTGCTGACATCTAAACCTTGCAACATTCCCATGTAGCATAGTGGGTGAAATTACATGGAGATAGTTAAGAAAGGTTTTGATAAGATGCAAGGCTTCGGCAGGCGCACTGACCACTGCCTGGGCTGCTTACACATGACCTCTTACCCTTCCTCCACTAGTCTTCCCCCCTCCTTATTCTTCCCTGGTTCCCCTTTTGCCTATTTGACTCTCCCTTAGCATTAATAATTTCTGCCTAGTCCTTCAGACCCTCACCTCAGTTATCTGTAATCCTCACTGTTCATCCTGCTTCCCCCTTCTTTCCGATTGTAAAGTCTGGGTTGGCCCTCTCAAACTATGTGCTTAGTTTCTTAACAACACATCAATTAGTGGCTAGAGAGCTTTGGTCTTTCCTGTTCTTTTCATTATCACTTGTCTGTCTACTACATTTGTGTCTGTGGTTTTGTTATCAGTTTCCCTGTTATTTATTAAGGCCTTTGAGCTTATGACCTTAATGAAGCAGATGCTCTCATGCCTCACATACCCTTACATGTAAGAAATACAGGCATTTGTAATCTGGTTCTTTCATGTGCAACTTTTGCAGCAGAAGGTAGAATTGCACATCTGTAAGATGCAAAATGTTATGGTTTGGTCACTCAGTTTGCAGATATCCTAGAGGATTATTTTAATACCTTCTTTTGTGTACTTCTGCATGTGCACAAGCATATGTGTGCTTTCTGTCTCTGTGATAGCTTCAACAGATTTTGCTTTTCTTCAGGGTTTTTCCATGTGATGGATTCTGACTGTCAGGCTGTTGACTTGACAATTCACCCCCAATGAGGAAGGACAGAGGAAAACTTTCTTCCCCTCTCCAGTGTAAAGGAGCAGAATCAGCTGGCGCCTGTCCCATACTTCCTCCTCTTCTTCTCAGAAGCTGGAAGACTGCAGTTCCCTGCTCCCACATCCTCATCTCTACACAGTTGCATGCAGCTATTGATGGTTATAAGATGTCCTTTTTCTTTTCACATCCAGGGATCTTCAGGTGAATTCCACCCAGGCTGTGATAGCTCCTAAACTGTGCCCAAATATCTGAAGAGGAACCATCCTAGAGCAATCACACTTCCTCTGAGCACTTCTCCATCCCTGTACAAGTTGCTGTGTATTCACAGTACCACAGTGTCTTAGCAACTTCTCTTTGAGGGATTCTTCTGTGCACTGACTTAGAGATCCTTTCAGAAGAGAAACTAGCCGGTCACTGTTCCTCTGCTCCCCACCCCGAATGGTTCTGCCCCCATCACATGAATTTCTCTTATAAATGCTGGTTAAAGCTGAAGAACCATCTCCATGTTCCGTGTGTGTGGCATGTACTGTGATATCCGTGCTGCAAAATTCACCTGCTTGTGTTATCTCGTGTCTTATGTTCATGCTGTATTCCCTATGCTGTGCAACAACTCTGACCAAAGTAAGGCTGCCATGATCAAATTGCTTAGTTCTATACTTCCTCTTACTGCACTGTGTAGAAGAAAGAAGGGATCTTGCAGTGCTCTGTTATGGCAAAAACAGTGCAATAATCCAGATCTGAGACTGATGGCAGTTGTAAATGTGTGGGATGGAGTGAGCGTCTCTGTCTCATTTCATTGCATCAGATTTAACACTAGATAAATGTGAGGATAAAAACAAAGCTGTAATAACACAGTCACTTCCAAGAACAGACCTCACTCTTCACCAGCTTTGGCAGCACAGGAATATCTTGCTGTAACTCCCAATTTTGGGTGGTCTCGATGAATTCCTGTAACTTTTTTGTTTGTTTTTTTTCTATTGTTAAAAGTTGCTACCAGAGTAGTTACTTGGGTAACCTCCTCCTCCTCCTTTCTGTGGTAGAAGGACCACCCTATCCTCACTTACTAGTCCCGTGTTCCATACGGGCTCTGAGACATCACATGCAAAACTGTTGTTTCCTTTCCACTTCTTTGATAAATGTGTGTTGTTGGGTTTTTTTTTTTTTTTTTTTTTCCCCCTCTTCTCCCCTCTTCCCCCCCCCCGTCCCAGTCTGTTTCATCAAACCTCTGGCTTTTTGCCTGCAGGCTCTTTAAAATATAACTTGTAAGTCAAAAGTAAAGGGTTACATTAATGACTATATTGCAAATAAGGGGCGCTTGGTCAGAAGCACATCTAAATACCAAGCTCCTAGCACAGAGGATGTGCCTTGCTGCTTGCTGCGGTGCTGTGTTGTCCTGTTTTGCAACCCCAGCTCCTCGGGTTCTGCGGGAGGAAGGCAGTAAGTGCAGCTGCCCGTGTCTCTCCATGCTGTGGAGAGCAGAGTGACCCTGGAGGGAGGCTGCAGAAGGAGGCAGCCCCGTCCCAGGCACAGTACCCCTGTGCTTCAGCCCTCCCTTGGCCCATCCTCACCTGAAGCAAATACAGTGCCCCTTCACCGGCACCAGGATGGGACAGAACTGGTGCAAGGGTTGGAAGCGGGGAGAGCTCAAGGGTAGGGAGTATCCTCAAAGGAAACGGGCTTTTTCCTGGCAATCCTTATTCCTGGCAATCCTTATTCCTTGCAGCACGCTGCCCACCTTGAGAGTGCCTGCGGCGGCAGCGTCTCCAGCTGCACCGATCCTGCCCCAGGGCCGGCTGCACCCTGCGCTCCGCATGAAGCGTCGGCCTCCTGGGGATGCTGCAGGAAGGCGGGTGGGAAAACGTGTGCACGGACAAGCTGGCCTGTTGCTGAGCAGGAGAAGCACTGCTGAGTATTTGCAACCCTAATAACCTCCCGCTGTAGCTTGTTAATACAAACAAGCACAAAGAATAGTGCAGTGATGGGATTGTTTTGCACTCTTATACCCATTTGTGCCGAGGACATGCGTGACATTTGTGAGGTCGACAGAAGGGTAAACTGCGAAGTTAAGTGACTCACTGAAGTGACTGTCAGAGCACAATATATCCCTGCATTGTCCATTGAATTTTCCTTGTCTTTAAACCACAGATCCATTTAGGTTCTGGATAGATAAGCAAATTTGTAATGATAGTGAAACAATCATTGAAATGATTCATGTATCAACTGGCAGCTACTGTGTTTGTTAGGAAATATTGGACTCTTCAGTATTCCTAAGAAGGGCTCTCCTGGGCTGAGAAGAAAAAGCACTTTTCTCCTCCTGACCCTTGATTTCTTGCAAACTTGCTTTTTGACTTCTACTGTAAGCTATGTCAGTAAATGTTTTTTTTTTTAAAAAAAAAAAAAAAAGAAATGTTTTTTGCTGCAAAATGTGAATATATTTGGAAGTGCAAGTAAATGGGGTTGGTGACTTGTTTGAAAGCTTTTGGTGTTCAAAATAGCTATGTATGTGTTTATTATATACTGAAGAATGTTCTGTACTTTATTTCCTTTGAGATAGGTCTGTTGCCTGCTGCGGAAAAAATGGAGAAGTTTTTCCACTGGTTATCTTGAAAATGGCAGTAAGGGGGAAAGCTTCCTCTCGGAATGACTGCAAAGCACCGTTTTGCCCTGGCCAAATGAAGAAGATCTTTCAACCAACTCATATTTCACCATTTTTACTATTGGATTCTGCTCCAGTACTTAGCAAAGCAGTCGTAATTTGAAAGCTTAGTAGGCACTTGTGGTTTCTAGCAATGCAAGTGTGCAATACTTAGCTGGAATTCCAGTTGATGAATGCAACTTTCAGTGTTATGGCTCAAAAATGAAGATGTATTTATTGCCAAATGAAAGCTGTTAATCTGACACAAACAATTTAAGTTTTCTGTTATAGCTTTTTTTGTGAAAAGTTGCCCAGTTCTAGACATGAACATCCGATGTCCATCGGGGGAGGCAGGTTAACTGTGCTCCCGTACTATTTGTGCCAAGCTGCATGTTTCTCAATCACAGCTCGCGAGCGGGAGGCAGCGCAGAGCGCTGCTGCGCCCGGCGCCCTTGAGGCTAACCTCTGCCCTTCAGCACGAGGTGTTCAAGCCCTTGTGGTGAAGGCTACAGGCTAGTACTGCTAATGATGCAAACGCAGCATCCCACTAACAATTTCCACTCCTTATTCGTCTTCCCTACTAAGCAGAAGACCTGCTAGAATATCAGCATCCCTCAACCACAGTCTGGTTGTGGTGACTTAACCTCGCAGTAGCTCTAGCCCGCTTGGTAATTCCAGCCCTCCGTTCATGTGTGCTTTGCTCATCTAGGTAGGGGCATTCCCGTGCAGCGCTGCCCTGCTCACGGCCGGTGTCTGTCTGTGTTCCTCTCGGAGGGATTTTTGTCTTTTAATGGAGCTGGGGCTGCACCCAATCTGCTGATGAAATTCCCGTTGACTTCCGTCAAGGACTCGGTGTTCCCCCCCTGTTCTTTCCTTGGCACTGCCTTCGCTCAGTGTGTGCAGCCCTGCTTACGTGCTCAGCTCTCTCAGCCTTCCTCCTCCACTCTTGTCTGCTTAAAAGATGATAGAGGCACGTAAATAGCAGATTCTGCAGTCTTTAGAGGGGTTATTTTGTGGTTTCCTGGAGAGTCTAGGCTTGCGTCTAGCTTGCTTGTCAGTCATGTATTTTTTTCCCCCTTCTTGTGAAACTTGTATCTGCTGAAGGCCCAGCCTCACAGGAAACCATCTTTAACCAAACCACAGCAACAGAATTAGCGCCCATATCCCCCTGCCCAAGGAGCCTGAAAGATCGCATAGGTGGCACAGTTTCACAGCGCTACGAAACGCTACCGCTCTGCGGTGGGAATGCACACGCTGCACAGGAAATCCCAAGGTGTTCCACGGTGGCTGCCTCAAAGGACCTGCACTCGCTGCCTCTCACACTCGCTCCTCCCGGACTTTTTCTGCTGGGGGTGGGGAGGAAGAGGGACAGCACTTCTACTTTCATCACAGCTCACTTAAAAATAACAGGAGTTCATCTGAGCTTCAAGTTATTTGCACTCTGCAGGCTTTTGCCCCTTGAGTGTTGAGCAGGGTTTTGACTAGATCAGGGCTAAAATTCGGACACTGGTTAGCTAGAACCTTTTTGAGGTTGTCACTTGCTGTCTATCTGTCACAATCCTTTTTTTTCTTTCTAGTGCCTAGTGTCTTTTATTTTTACTAAAATGTAAACTCATCTCTGCATTGGTACAGAATCAGATTGATTCATTTATGCTATTAATACTCTTCTAGCAGATTTTTGGGAATGTGCATGTCATCCAAAGTTGTGCCTTACTTGTCTTTGTCCTCTGGTCAGTTTTTATGGTCACTTTTGTTTTTCTGCTCTCTGTGAGGGGTTCTTGCGATAAGCCCGCTGTGACTGTAGATAATGCTGTTGTGTTGGCTAGTGAGGTGCTGTGTGCAGCTCATCATGAAAAGTGTCCTCCTTGGTAATGGTCAGCACAAGTCTCATAAGCTTCCTAGTTTTAAATAGTACCATCTTCTTCCTATTAAGAAGTCCTAGTAAGTGATAAGTATCCATTGATAAAAAGCCTGGAAGTTCCAGTTTTAACCATGCAGTAGCCTATTTTCTGAGAATGCAAAAAAAAAAAAAAAAGGTAACATATCACATTCACTTTTCAAGCTATTGAAGAATGGTAATTACTTGTTCTCATATGATAACTTAGTGATAGGAAGAATCATTTGAACAAAACCTGAGGGAGATCCCATGAGAAGTCAGCACAAAGTCAGAATGGGAGGTTGGAATTCATGTTGAAAAGTTTATACTTGTCTTGTCTGGAATTTAATGGACGTCTGAAACTGTTCCTGTTCTGCCTCTGATATCTAGGAATATCAGTATAGAAATTGTAACACTCTCTTCTTGTGTGGTTCCTTCTGTTTGATTTAGTCTCCTCAGACTTCACAAGTTTTTCTGATATGTCCAACTCTGACTGATCCAGCTTCTGCAGTTGGCAATCTGGATTAATTTTATATATCTCCTTCGGTCTCTGGATGTGAAATAAAACAGTAGAAGGCCAAATTCTGCTTCTAGTGCTGGTCAACCACAGGAGCAATTACTTTTTTCCCTCTTTAATTTCCTGTAAAAAAGACATGCCTTTATTATAATGTTTCTCCCCTGTTCTTCTTTCTCTTTTTCTTTTTTCTTTTTTATCACTTTTTTTCTCCCTTCAGTGTCTTTTCTGAGTTCTGTCCATTTCCCATCCTGTTACGGGAGGTAGAAAAGAGGTGCTTCCCAAGCATGTCCAGCTGGTGGCTGTTGCAGACGGACTGTTGGAGGGGGTGGATGTCCACCTTCACGAGGCAGAAACAAGCGTGAGGTGGGGACAAGGTGACAGGCAGACTTCGCTGGTTCGGGGATGAGTCCTCGCTGCTCGAGTTGCTCTGTGGACGGCCGCTCGCCGCAAGCAGCCGCCTCGGCTCCTGCACCGTGTCGCACGCAGGGATGGCTGGGGGTTGTTGGGCAGCTGCTTCTGTTAACTCCCAAATCTTGTCTCTTTCCTGTAGGCAAGGAAAAGAGAAAGACCAGAAAATAGTCGTATTTCACACTTGCTACTTCTGTGATAGGGGAAGAGGCCTCAGGGCTCTTACATGTGTAAGGAGGTGATAAAACTTTTGCATTTTCTCTCCTTGAGTTTTTCCGGGGTTGAGGGTTGTTACTATGTGCAATTCTTCCTCGGTGGCTTGTGCTATAGCAAAAAGGGAAATGGTTTAACAATATGTAGAGCTGCCTGGGAGATGAGAGGAGAGTGTCGCACAGGACAAGGGTGGTTTTGATGTAGTGAGTGCAGCAGTTCAGAGTTGCCAGGCTTCAGTCCGGCCCCCTTCTCTCTAGCCTCTGCACCTCTGTCTCTGGGGCTCAGACAAGATCTGTAGACTGATCTTGGTCCACAGCTCACCCACCTCTGCCACCTTCGTTCCTGCAGGAGCTGCTGTGTCTCTGTCACAGCATGACTTGATGACCGGGAGGCGAAGAGCACGAGGGACCTGCGAGGGATGGGTGACAGGACCCACGCGGCTGCGCAACAGCCTGACCGTGAGACGCTGCTGCCCCCAGGCAGCCCTGACTGCAGAGCCCCGGCGCTGGAGGGGCAGGCGGGGGGAAAACCCAGCAGAGCTTCGTGAGCTGCCTAACAAAAAGGTTCTTGGCCCACCGGCTGCGCACTGAACGAGCAAACACTGCGCACGCGACCGTTGAAATAAGGAGCCGTGACACAAAGATGTCTTGGTGTGCGGTGCCAGTGATGAAAGCCGCGGGAGGACGTTGCGGCCGTGGCGTCAGGCCGGAGTTTCCACAGCGCTGCCCGGCGCTCTTGCCCGGGCAGTGACGCCAGCCAGGCCGGCCCTGCTGTAGCACGGGCAGTTTTGTAACTGCGTTTAGTGTTCGGCCCGAGTCCGTCCCACAGAAGTGGCCATTGGCGCTGCTATCTCGGGAGTGACTTCAACAGCGCTTCCTGCCTCACGTGCAGGAAACGTGAAGTGGTCCCGTGTCGCTGCCCGGCAGAGGAGGCCGGGGAAAGGCACCGGTTGGGTTAGCCCTGGCTGAGGGAGGGAGTGAAACTGCACCCGTGTGACGGCACCTGGTGCGCTTGGGGGTCCCCCTGAGAGCACTGCCAAGGTTCGGCTCCATCTTACAAGAGCCAGGAACCGTAAACAACTCGGAGCATTTGTGGCTCCCGGCGACGTTGTTGTCACTGTTTCTCACGGTTCTGGGGAAGAGTGAGCAGGACCATGGTAGGCAGCCATGCAATAATAGGAGCATTTGACATTGCATAACCTGCGCAAGGCTGAGGTAGCAGGTAGTTTGCTGTAAAGGTGGACACTTCAAGACGAGCTCCTGTTCTTCTACTGGTGCAGAAGTTTAAAGCTGTAAGTATGTTTAAAGTTAAGTAACAAGAAAGACGGTTTGCTTAGCCTTAACTTCAGCGTTGATGTTAAGCTTTACAGCTTACACGAGGTTAAAAAAAAAAAATCCTCTAAGGAGGTATAACAAAAAAATAACTATGGATGATAGGCATGAAATACGCCCGTCTTTAAGGACTGAGGTACCACAGAGGTTTTACATTATCACTGTGGCTAATGGGATTCTCACCCTCGCTTCTGTTCCCTTCCCAGAATGGTTTGCAGACGTGTGTCCCCATGCAAGCATAGCTGGACAGGGGGAGTTTTCCCTCGTGCAACAAGCAAAACCACCCTGCTCGGAGCTGCGCAAGCAGCCGCCCCTCCGCCCGTCACCTGGGCTCCACGGTAACTCGGCGCGCGCACGTGCCCCCGGTTGTGGCCGCTTGCAAAACTTGTTTGAATACACTGAAGGGAGGCGTCCTCCGCAGCTGCGTTGCCCTTTGGCTGTCACCGAGAAGCTTCCGCGCTTCCTGTCGAGCGCCGGGGGCTCCGCGGCGGGTGATGAAATCAGGGAATTTCAGCAAGCTCGAGAAGGAAGTGAATGTTCTGTCCTCCTGCACGGGCATGTTCGGAAGTGCCCCGGTGGCACCGGGGGAGGGGAAGGCAGGTTCAAGTAACGGAGGGAAGCAGCCCCTTTTCTAGAGAAAATAGATGCAGAGTAAGTGAATTGTTCAGAGGTCAAACTGAATTTTTCAGAGCTCTCTGGCTGTGGAACTGTGCCGACTGCGTTCTGCTGGATCCGCGTGTTCTTTGGTCAGGGCTAGCTCTGAAAAAAATGCCATGTTATATAGTGAGCAGGTTGGTTAACCAAAGGGAATTTCACTTTGCTTCGGAGATGGGAAACCACAATACGTGCAGCCTCCTCCAGCTTATCTAGTGGGCATTCAGAGAAAAAATCCTGGGGGTGGAGGATGTGGGAAGGTACTAAAAAATCAAGTTCAGGTTACTTTAGTCCTTTCAGAGCCTTTGCAACAGACCTGTTGTGTGGGTGGAGAGGGATGCGGAGCACCACAGATACCTTTGAGACCTTTTGTCTCCTCTTTTAGCTCTGCCAAGATAGTTTGTAGCCAACGGGTTTGTAGCCAACCCTTTACAAAGGTAATGGGCGTTATTTCCAGGTACACAACCAGACACTCTACCTGCAGATGTATCTATACTAAGGCTATTACAGTGTCTTCCTCCAAAAGATCCCTTTAAGAGACACGCGTTCTTGGGCTCCTTGCTTTGATGATGCAGTGTCTACTCTTACTGAATGATAAACACCAAGGAAAACATGTTATCTTCTGCTGAGCTGACTAGCCTAAGGTGGTCTGCATACAAAGAAAATCTAACTGGTGTTTTTTTTTCCCCCCACCCTGTGTTTCTTTATACTCAATCTATACTTCTATTATACAAGTCTTTATGCTTTTGACTTGAGGAGATTTCAAGGTGGAGAAGGATGGATGAATTGCAAGAAACCAGCTATTTCTGCTTGCTTTGTACCACGGGAATGTCTGACCTTTTGGGTGCTGTTTTGTGGGAATAAGCATGTAAAAGAGCTATGTGGATGCAGAAGAACGTTATGTGATGTCAACCACTTATTAAGTTTAGCCTTTCCTTCAAGTAGTTCCATTGCAGAGGGTTACACGTACACCAGCTTTGCAGTCACCAAAAGGATTATAATATTTACTAATCCAGTTTCCTTTATCAGTTTTCCAGATATTAGGGAGACTCCTAGAATGGAAAGGAGTGAAATAAATTATACAACCCCTGCCCTTTGCCATGGGCTTTCTGTAGGAAACTCCAAGACACAAGAGAAGGTACAGAACTTCATGTACACATACAGAAAGGAAACAAAAATGTCAGTCCTTGATAAGACAGTCTAACCTTCAGGCTCTGCCAGGGGCCAGTAATAAGTAAGATGTCAAACTGCCCTGTTTCTGATGTTATTTCCTTGAGGGTTCCCCGCTGGCTTTCATCAGCTGGTGATTTAGCATCCTGAGCCAGATGCTGCATCCACACTTCTGTTTAAAAGCCAACAGACTTTTTTTCCTTTAACTTCTCTAATTCTTTTTGATCTCTTTAACCCTTTTGGCATTCAAACCAGCTCTTGGCAATGAGTTTCCAAACTTGCCTATACATTTTTGGTGTACAATAATTTTTTTCCGTTTTAGGAGACTTTGGCACTCTGAGATGCCCAAGGAGTTAATATTACAACAAAAGTACAGTGGGGTTATTGTGGAAGCTCTTCATGAGCTTTTAGAGTTAAAACTACTTTGAAAAATGCTGGTCTGCTGTTTTGAAGCTGTTGATCTTTATTTAGAAAAACTGAGGAAGAAAATGCAAGTAATTTGTTCCTTGAGCTTGCCATAAGTGAGGCTACTGCTGAGATCAGACTGTCCCAGAAAGATGGGGCAGGCTACTTTTATTGTGGGAAAAGGGCAAAATAACGTATCCGACCACACCTGAAATAGTGGCTTAGCTGCTTTCCAGTTGTAGTGGTTGGCCTAACCAGATTGCTCTCCACAAACTCCTACCTTGAAATAACAAGTGCATCAAAAAGGCATTAGAGCTTGGTCTAAAGCATTTAACTTTCATTCCTGGAGGATTTCACTGGTTTCTGTCCAGGCAGCTCCAATGCGGGTGTCTGCGGAGTCATTTCATGTTAGGGCTGTGATGCAAAGGCAGCATTAAGTGTATGATGTATTCTCTCTCGTTGCCCTTCTTTCACCTGCACCTTTTGTTCTGCTTTTCTGCATGCTCTGCGGGCACGTTCTTCTCCTCTTTATCACACAAAATCCCCTTTGCTTCCCCTGCTTTTTCTGTCCATCCCCAACCACTTTTTTATTCGCTTTTCTCAGCGAATAGTCTCAAGTCCTTTCCTTCCTAGCAAAGGAGCCACCCCTGTGGCAGGCTGCCTCTTGGTTTTGGTGGTGCCAGGGGCACAGCATGTGTGTCCTCCCAGCTCCTTGTGCCATCCTCCTCCCATGGGGAAGTGGGTGCTGAAGCCCAATGTGCAATTCCACCTGCACTGCCCAAGCCTTGGTCTGAGCCCTTCCACTCTCTTTATTCTTCTCCATAATTTAGTGCTCTTTCCTGCTGTCCTATTTTTGCACCCCAGCAATGCTGGGCAGAGTGAATAGAACTGCAGTTTCTTGAAGCTCTGAAGCTGACCTGAGCCTTGTTCCTGCAAACCTGACCCTGTGCATCACAGGAGAAACAAAACTAGCGTGTGTTGCTGCACGTTGTGACCCGTTTCACCTGTGCTGTGGGTGGCAGAACCTCATTGCTGCTCTGCTGAGCCCTGCCCGGTCTCCGACGCTGAGCACCCCTCACGCTTCTTGCCTGTTAAGTGACTCCAGCTGATGGTGTTTCGAGGCAACTGTCAGAGCATTAACCACTGCAAGTCCCTGTTACCAAGGTCAGAGCAGCCCCCCTGCTTCGATGCCAAGATCTAGAAAGAGAAGCCTGAGATGCTGGATTGAGGCATTAAAAATATGGGAACTTTCTCTGTTGGGCTCCGGGACTTTTTGATATGGAAAAGGGCGATGGCACAGTGTACTTGTCCCTTCTTTTCACCATTGTTTTGTATTAGTCATCTGTGCTGATTAAAGCCCAGCCCAGGTTAAAGATGTTAAGGTGACTCAGCTACCATCATCTCTCAGAAAGGAGGGTGTAAACTACAGGAGGATGCAATGGCTGGATCTGACTATGGATGTGAAAGCCGCACTTGAGCCTGTCATCCCCACTGTGGTGATGGAGGGAGGGCCTTGTGCAAGAGCCAGGGAACAATAATTCAGCCAAGAAAAGGAAATGAAAAGCTAAACTTGGGAGAATGGAGAAGGAAAAAGGTGGACGCAAGAGGAACTGAAGAGCAGGGATTCAGGAAAGCAGGAAAACAAAGGGTCTTTGTGTCATAGAAATGAATTGGAGCTGCACAGCTGAAGTTTTGGGGAAGGTGGAAAAAAAAACCCTCCAGAATCTTGCATAATTTCAGGCAAATAAGGAAGTTCATTCACAGGAGGTGCGGATCAGTGCTATGAGGGTGCAAGATTGTTTTCTCTGTGTTTTGTGTCCTTGGAGCGGAGGAAGCGTGTGATGATGCAGCTCACAGATCCGCACCTGACCAAACCTTGAGTCATTGCCAAGGGTTAGTGTTTGAGGCAAAGATTTAAAAGGATGAGAGATCTGAAATAATTGAAAATATTAGGACTGAAAATGCTGAGATTTTGAAAAAGGTATTCTTGTCTTGGAGAAAGTTACCTTGGCAGAAGCAAAACTTTAATTGAAATTAAACCTTGGTTAAACTTTCTTTCCACAGCTCCCCTGGCAGAGAGACCAACAACTAGAATGCCAAGCAGGGCAGTGGGCCCAGCTGAAGGGCAGGAGAGTCATCCTGAAGTTGGTCCTTGCACTGTGGTCTTTTTGTGCTCTGTTAGTGTTTACGTGTGTAGTGGGAAAATATCATCAAGAGAGGATGGGTAAGACGCAGGTGATTAGAGCCCTGTCCTGGGGCAAGAAAGATTCCTGCCCTGCCAGCTTTGGAAAACGGGCTTGTACCTGGCTGGGAGAGCTTCTGCTGAGCAGCTCTGCTTCACATCACGTGTTGGGCTGTGCACGTGCGTGGGTTTGGGGGTTGCTTGTGAGCAGTGTTGACCACGAGCAGCTGCAGGGGGTGGTTCCTCCTGGACTCCCTACGGAAGTTCCGGGGTATGCAGATTGTGTCTGAGAAGGATGCGGGGCTGGCAGAGCACATCCGCTGGCTCCTGTCATCCCAGTTGTTGTGTTCTGTGTGGAGTTAGGAACTACGGAGAGGGAGAGAGTGCTGCATCCCAGGCAGTGCCCTGCTCGCCTTGGAGACCCTGGCAGTGCCAGGAAGAGGGGAAGTGTCCCAATCCGAGAAGCTAATAAAATTTCCTATACTGGAAAGCAAAGACTAGAAGGAAATAGTTTCCTCCTGCAAGGAGGCCTCCTGCAAGGACACAGCCTGGCTACCCTCAGTCTTCTGACATATTTCATAATCTTTTTGAAGAGGCTCTTCTCCAGAGAAGCTCTTCTGGACTTTTGTCCATTTTTTTCCTCCATATTTTTCTTTATATGCAGTGATCAGAATGCAGTGCAGTATTTCAGCTGAGTTTAATTGATGCCACGCAGGGCTGAGGGATTTCCTCATGTTAACTGCCAGCTCTCCTGCTTTTTTTCTCTGTAGCTTGGCTTATTTTTTATGACTCCTCGTCCTGCATGGTGCAAATGAGTAATCCTGAAATTGTGCAACTTTGCATTTGTCCTGCTGTGTCACTGCTTGTGACTCTCAAACCACCTTCCAATTCACCAGGGCTTTTCTCACCAAAATGCAAACACTCTCCCCTAGTTTGGGATTTACCTGTCAATTTAATACATCCTCTCTGTTCTGTTGCCCAAGTGATAATGAAAATATTTGTGTGCTGTATCCAGGAGTGGTCCATGCAGAGCCTTGCTGATATATTCTCTCAGCCTTGCAACCAATTTTGAAATTCTCAGTTAAAAAAAAAAAAAAAAAAAAAGAATATATCTGCTGTTTTCCTTCTGTCCAAGTAACAAGAGCTGTTACTGCGGGTGAATAGAAGGAAGCTTGATCACTTTGGCCAGGAATATAGCAGCCAGCAGGGAATTGTCACCAACAAATCACCTCCTTTCTGTCAGGTAGGGGCTCATAAATCTTGTGTTTGGTTCCCATCTTTTTCAGTGGAAATTAAAGTTAATCCATCTCCCTTTTAAAGGAAGACATTTCCTGGAGTTCTGGGTGGGGCAAAATGAACAATTACCTCTCTGAATGTGGAAGGGGAGGAAGAGGTCAGGAAAAAGGCAGGAATAAGTCTGTTTTTTTTTGTCACAATAATTCACCAAAATCAACAGGCTTGTGCATGGTTCTGAAGCTGTTTCAACCGTTCTTAAAATACTTTGTGGTGAGTACCATCAACCTAGTCAATTTGCAAAAATCTGATTTATTTAAGGAATCCCTAGTTTAAATTCATTCTCTTTCATTACTTTTGATGGTTTGAGTTTGCTAGTCTTGTTCTCCTCGTGGGGTGACTTCCACCTCCCCGGGCCACCTCTGCGTGGCCCAGGAAAGCCCAGGGCTTGCAGGTCACATTGGTGGGACGCTCCCAAACTCCTGCAAGAGTTTCCAAGACAGCTGCTTGCTTTCACTCGAGGCCACTATTTCCTCACCTTTGCGAGCAAGAGTCACCCCAGCATTTTAATGCAGTGGAGGGAATGCTGTAAAAGCTGAAATAAGTGTAAGGGGGTTTTATGTTATCGCCCACTGGTTTGCACATGACTGAGGGTGATTCACGGCCTTCACAGAACAGGAGAAAAACTACAGAGAGAACGATTTAGAAATATCATCCCATTGAGACGTGAGGGAAGAAAGCAAATGAATGGAAATACTTGCTGTGCCCTAGGCTTACTGTAAAACCTTTACAAGTTGCAAAAAAAATGCAGAGGTCATGGACAGTGAAGTCATGAAAAAAGACGATTCCAACCTAAATTCAGGCATGACAGAGGTGGGCTCTGATATATGTATAGAGAAAAGGCGTTATCAGAATTTTATTTACTGGGGTTTAGAGACCTAGTTATAAAGTAACTACCTGCATTAGACTTCCTAGCTTTTTAAGGTTGCTCCACTTCCTACCAGTCTCTTCACTGGACTTGCAAAATAAATGCACATGTTTGAAATGTGGGATTTGTAGAGTTTGTGAGGCTGCCCGAGGAGGGATCTTTTTCCATCCCGATTATCCTCCATCACTGCAAGCAGTGGATGGTATCATGATTCTCATAAATATTTCAAGTAGCGTTTGTTTTAGAAGACGTGACAATGCCAAATATACTGTTTTTTTCTTTTTTTTTTTCCTCCTCTCTGCATATCCAGGACTAGTTTTTGTGGTAACTGGCTTACTCTTTTGCCTAGTACTTCAGCCGAGGTTGCAGAGGTCTCCTCTCTATCTCCTTAGCTCATTTACCTCTAGATTTTGAATACAGTGACATCAACAATTAAAAAAAAAAAAAAAATCACTTTCGGGATATGGAGGAATAATAGGTCTGTATTTTTCCTGTGGGGGTGGTCAGGCACTGGAACAGGTTGCCCAGATGGAGCCTCCTCACCTCTTGTCCTAGGAGATGCTCAGAACTGAGCTGGACGTGACCCTGAGCACCCTGCTCAAGCTGCCCTGCCCTGAGCAGGGTGCATGGACAGGGCCATCTGTGGGACTCCCTTCCAGCCGCTGTGACTGATCCTGCAAACTTGCTTTTGGTTGTGATGACCATCATGAATTTGGTTTAGAAAAATAATTCGTGCCTAGAGCTGCTGCCTTGTTATAAAATTCCCAGTAAATTTCCTCTATGGCTCTATGGCCGTACTCCAACCACAGTGTGCACATGGAAATGGAGCAGCAGAGTGGTGCTGCTTGGATTGTAAATACAGTTCTCAAAGGTTTTTAGGGTGTTTATGTGTTGTCCTGGTCAGAACATTCATTTAACCCACATTGTGGTTATTCAAGAGTGTAACCACCAAATCTAGGTGCAGCTTTAAACTACAGTGGTACCTCGAGCCTCAGGATCGGCCTCTTCAAGGCAGGCAAGCAAAATCAGTGACTGCTTGAAGATGCAAATGGATTTGCTTAGCTGGGGCCTTGCAAAGCCCTGCCGAGACAATTCAGGTACCAAAGGTGACCCTACTGCTCACTGGGTCTGTGTCAGCCACGCGCCCCCAGGGCAAAAGCCATTCAACAGGGTGAAGGAGGAGAGCCCCCTGCACCACAGGACAGCTCATGCACCGGCCCTTGGCAGAGCTGCTGCCTCCCGTTGTGCCCTTGAGCGGCTCTGTGTCCCACGGCACAGAGAGCAGCTCAGCCAGGACGTGCTGAGCAGGGCTGCAGCGCTTTCCTCGTGAAAGCACAGGATTGTCTCATTAATACCCTGTCAAAACAGTTGCCACATCTGCATAAAGGCGGTTGTTCTTGTGTAAGCATCATCTCCAGGAAAAACAGCCGCAATGCCCCTGTTGTGCTCAGACTGAAGAGTGAGCCCTGTTGTGCTCAGTGTTTGTATGAATTGCGCCCTTTTCCTTGAGTTGAAAGCTACAAGGTAGAGACTGGAATTTGATTTTGATAATAAGCAATTAAACTGTGATCGAACTTTTAAGTGATAGATACCATAAACAGAGTCTTACAGATAAACTGCTCCAAGATGCAGAAAACTCACTGAAGGCAGCTTGTTTATAAACCTTGGGGTCGTCTTCTCTAGATGCATTGGGCATTATGTGCCTCTGTGATTAGGGGTGAAATGTAACAATAGGCCAGTTTTGTAAAAATCTCTTCTAAAAGTTACATAGCTTTTCCTCTTGCTTGTTTTTCTGTGGCCATTGAACTGCAATAGAAATACTTGCCAATACTTCAGTGCAAGCAACCTCTTGATGATTGATTCAAAAGCCTTCAGTTGCACAAACTATAAAGAGCTCAGATACAAATACTGAGGACTGCAGGATCTAGATTTGTTTACAGCTGCTCCAAGACAGCAAACCAGTTTTGGAAAAATAAAAGGTAGCAAGTGCCAACCTTTCCAAACCATGAGAGCCACTTCCACTGCTTGAGTGTTTCCCAGCCTTGTTACTTCACAGCGTTGGTGATCGCTCTGTTAACGCGCACGCGAAGGGAGAGTGTCCTCACGCTGGTTTGCAATGCTGCATGTTCGAAGTTCCTCGGGGAGGAAGTGGTTATTCAGTTCTGCTGCCGTTTCACGAAGGATGAAGCTCCAGTAAACTTTCCCTGCGAGAGTCACCTGGAAACCACAGCGAAAAGACAGAGTATTGGCCCGCTGTCTGTGAAAGGAGATGCCACAGGCAGGAACTGGGAATTCAGGGTTTGCTTTCTGCTTGAGCAGAAAAACCAATGACATCCCACAGTGCAGGGATTGCGCTGGAGCACCCACATTTTTGCCTTCTCCTGGTTATCCTTGGTCATGAGGAGGGTTCTGCAGGAAGGGCGCAGCTGCAGTGTAGGTGCAGCACACCGGGGCCTCGGGACAGTTCACAAAATAGGTTGCAGCTGGTTCCTCGGGCAGGGAGGTGGCTGCGCTCATCAGGTTTTTCCACTGCCTCAAGCTGCTGCAGCCGGCACCGTAGGGGATTCCTCGTCTGGCGCGCGCGGCGTGGGAGGGGGAAGCTGCCTGCGCCCCACGCCGCCTCCCAGCCTCAGCCCCGGGGATGCTTCGATGCTGTGACTGAGTGCAGCTGAGTCTTTAAAGCAGCCCCGTCTGTCCCTCTGGTGTCTCTCAGCTGCCCTTCTTTGCCTTGAGGTCCTTCTCGAATGTGTTCAACCTTATTCTCCTTTGCAGACCTGTTGTGCTGCACAGCACCTTGTTGCGCGTAAGGAGCGATGGCACCGGGTTGCTGCACAGCCCTGTTCTCTGCAGTGAAAGGAATCCCTGTGTCACGTTTATCGCAGACCTTTCAGGTTGCCAGAGACCTCCCGTCTTCCCCAGTGCGATCTTAAGCTGAGCTGGGTGTTTGCTGCCGGCTTGGAAGCTTCTTCTAAGAAAACCAGCCCCTTAATGGTGCAAAGCCTTGCAGGTGCCCTGGTGACGCGATGCGTGGACTCAGCGTGCCCTTCGATGGCCGCGGTGCTGCGTGGTTCGAGGGGTATTCACGGGAGCAGGAAGGTAGCTCGTGCGGTGCTTGGTGCCTGACTCACTTTCCGTGTTGTTAGAGCCACCCGGCTGCGACGGCTGCTGTCGCTGGCTCTGGTTCCTGCTCCAGGAACCGCTTTTGTGACTGAGAGTGATAAGCACAGACTGGAATAGGGTGGACGTGGGCTGACGGTGATCAGTAAAGCTGACAGTAAAGACAGAGTTTATTCTGCGTTCTTCACCTGCTATCAAAGGCTAAAATCCCACCTGGTTTCAGCAAAGGGAAAGGATGTGCCCATAGCTTGGGCACAAGCGTGGCTATTGCCTGTAACAGCCACTACATTCCTTTAGTGCTTCTCCAGTGCCATATAACCTTCATTTTTATCCCTTAGCTCCCTTTCAGGGAGTTGCATTTCATGTCTGATTTTAGGCGTGATCCTGCAGTTACTGGCACCGTGTGCCTCAGCTTCCTGTTCAAAACCGGATTTCAGGACCCTGACCTGTAAGGAGAAGCTTAGTCTTCTGAACCATGATTTATTTGCTCTTCCAAGAGACTCTGGCCACATCATGTAGAATCACTGTGTGCTCTGGGTCCTCACACCTCTTCCCCTCTGAGCCTACTCACCTTGCTGGGAACATCCCTCTCAAATCACTACTGCTAATTTTTAAATTGTTTTAAGAGCAATTCATTACAGTAGGTCAGTGTGGACTTTATTGGTAACATATTGGTACCATATTCTGTAACTTCTAGACTTCTAGATCTTCCCACTTCTGCTAATGACACACGTGTACTTTAACAACCCTTAGACCTCCCTACAGGAATGCTACCTGTGGGCAGAGGCACTGGTGGGGTGGTCCTCCTCCTCCTCATCGTCGTCGTCCTGCAGCCACAGGTAATGACGGATGGATCTGCTGCCTCGTAAAGAGGGAAGTTTGCTCCCGGAGAGCCATCGCTGGGATGGAAACGCGGGATCCAGGTGAGCCTGCACCGAGGTACGTGACCATGGGAAGAGATGCCCCCTTTGCGCCGCCCAAGAAAGAGCCTCAGGGCTTCGTGAGCAGAGCGGGCTGCAGTGCCGCGCTGCTGGCAGAGCGGCTGCTCGTTTCGTGCGCCGGCTCCGCCACGCGCGTGCCCTCGTCGCGCTCCCGCTGCGGAGGCGCAGGTGCCCCCCGCAGGTGCAGAGCAGGACGTGTCCCCAGCTGCAGCTGCGCTGGGGCCTGGCGAGGGGTGCGGGGCTGCAGCTGGAGCGGGGCCTTCTCCAGGGCCTTGCGAGCCTGGCAGCCCTGCCCGGGCCCGCGCCCGCACCCTCTGCCCTCGCTGTGACGGACGTCGCCCGCGCGCGCCCGCCCGCGGCCTCCTCCCTCACCCTGCGTGCCAGGACCGCGCGCTCGCGAGAGGACGTGGCCCTCCAGGGTCTGCGGGGCAGGGTATCGAGCTGTAGAAGCCTCCGCCCAGCTCAGCGGCAGCGCGCTGCGCCGCACCGTTGCTCACGAGGAGGATCGGGAGGCGCCGCAGAGAGCGGGAGTATCGAAGCGCCCTGACACGCAGCGGAGCGCCGGCGGGGGCCGGCGAGCTGCCCGGGCGAACACCGGCTTTGGGCAACAACAGGTGCACCCCTGCTGTAAAAACCACCGGTGGCGTTTGCATGTCACCCAGAAGGTGCCTATCGGGAGAAAGGAAAAGGGGGGTTATGCGAACATGGATTTGACAGAGTTTGGGCAAATGAGAGGATGGGGGAGGAGGGAAGAGACAAGGGGGCCGCAGTGGTGGCCTGCGACAAGATGGAGGATCTGCAAGCTGGGCTGGACCGGTCCCACTGCTCTTTCCTCCCTCCAACTCCGCAAGAAATTAGAGCATAAAAGCCTCAGTCAAAGTGAGTGGGGGACCCCAGGAGGTTGGTGTCAGCGTGAGATGACCCTACCATGCTGAACCCTCCCTGAACCCTGAACCAGACCCTCCAGAGCGGGTCTGAGGGCTGGCTGCGCTCGCAAGGCCGCGTGCCCGGTTAAGGCAGGTAGGTTCACGTGTTCTTTTGGTGTTTTCCAGAAATACAACTTGCACAAGGTTCCCCGTAACGCCCCGCCTGGGTCAGCACTGTCCACAGCAGGGCTGCGTGTTGCAGAAATACCTAAAGTTCCCGAGGAGGTTGTCGGGCCCTGTAGGGATCAGGCACTCCTCAGGAAGAGGGATTCTGCCCTAAGGGCTTCTTAGCAGCGAGCCTAAAAAGAGAAGGAAAAGTGGATGTAAAAAACAGAAAGGGAAAGAACGAACGCAATATGTTGTATGCATTCTGTATACTTCAGATTTTAGCTTAAACCTGCTGTCTAATTGTTGCTGGAGCATGGTACTAGGAAATATTACTATAGCGTACTCTGAATTCACATTGATTTTGTAGAAAGAGACTCAAGACTTCCGTTTTTTACAATGACAAGCACTGCTGTTCTGAGTATAATGGGGTGGCGTGTTGTTTGGAATTTCCCTTGCTTTCTATATATATATACACACATGCATCAAAGTCACAGGAAATGGAAGTTTTTTTTTAAAAAAAAGTACCATAAAATAAAAGTACCATAAAATATAGGTATCTGCTTTTGAATGAGTTTTATTCTTGTAGCTAGTTTTATTATTAGTGTGCACTTAATCTGTAGACATAATTTAGGATGTGTTCAAGAAGATGCAATGTCTTAAATCTCTGGAGAAGGAAGCAAACGTTGCCTTAAAAGCTGCAGAAGACTTGAAAAGCATTTTAAGCTATAGGCTCTGTAGCTCTATCCTGCCTTTGCCATTACTGTTGATCTCCTCCTATCCCTTGGGGCTGGATATAGGGACTAAATGACCTCCTGGTGTTTCTCAGGTTGCAACAAGTCAGTTTTGCCTGCAGCTGCTATCATGATATGTGCTATGGCCCTACTTCTGTAGGCAACCAGCCTGTCTTGGCATTATTAACAAATAGCATTTACTCAGTCCCAATGGAAATATAATTAGACCCGGGACTAATGAGAACCAGTTTGCCCGTGTTGGACAATAGGTGGTCTGAAGGTCACCTGTGGTGAGGCAGCCCCTAGGGATTGCCTGGGCTTGTCTTGGCTTTGAACTCGATGTGTTTTGGAGAATACAACTTTAGGAAGATAATTTGAAGAGGGAGAACTTTTAGGAGAAGGATTGACTGATCATAATGTCTTGGCATTTCTTAATATTTTGAGATGTATTTCTGCATATAAAAATGCAGAAACTCTTCTGCAGGCCCCAGAAGAGTTTTTTATCTATTAAAAAAAAAAAAAAAGAAAGAAAGATGTAGAAGACATCAACAGTTCTTTCACAGTCATGTGTAACTGCTTTCTAGGTTAGTGCAAAGACCATAATGATTAGATAAGGCTTTTTATAAGCTTGGAAATAGCCCGTGGGAAAGGGTATAGTAAAATAGCCCTGGAAGTGAGGTATTTTTATAATGAAAACAAGATGATCTGCTCTCTTTCCCACTTTATTACTTACTTACTGTACTGCTTTAGAAATCAAGGTGGTAGGAGATGCATTTCACTATGTGCTTGATCTGCAATGTCATCAGCATCTACCTTTGGTCCAGAATGGTTCTCTTTGCCAATCTAGACAGTTTCCATACATTAAAGAATGCCCTCCTTTCCCAAGATTTGGATTCTCTTCTGTGCTGTGATAGGGGAACGCATAGGTCTTAAAACCAGAAGCATACCTTACTGTGAGTTTCTGTGTGCTGCAGACTGAAGATTTACATACCTGATACTTGCATATATTTCCAAGAGTTATAAGTAAGTTAGTCTATCCAACTGTGCACTCATGGGGATTAATGTGACTGGAAAGCTGGGGCAGACTTGGACTTCTGAATGACATAAACTGATCTCAAAGCAGTAAAAGAAGAAAAGCACTGCCAAGATGCACCTGCCTTGTTTTCGTTTGGTACCTGCTTTGTAGTACAAATACCAAAAAAGTCCATGTTCTATCAATTACTGACAATATATTTTGATATACATTGAAACCATAGAGAAACTATACTGTCTAATGAGAACAGCCAGAGATGTAAGCTAAGCCTTGAGAGATTAGCTTGTGCCACAGCAAGCTTAATCATGTATTTCTTGGCCTGTGTTCTGTAGGCCATATCTAATCTGCAAGACTTTAAAAGGTTATCTGTAAAACAGTCACTTAAATATACATTTTTTTTTTTGACCTTGTTGCCTTTTTTTTTTTTTTTTTTTTTTTTTTTTAATGCATACTATGTTAGGAAAAGGAAACTAATCAATCACAGGTTTAGATTAATAATGACCATTGCACCTGCTCCCTGAATGCAATAACCCCTGCATTTCTTTGATAGGGGTTAAGTTCACCTTAGGGAAGATGGCATAAAGCATTTCTTCAGGGCTGTAAAAAGATCATGAAACAGCAGAAGCTTTGCTTAGAGGTGGCTAGTTCTCTACCTTGTTTTTCTCCTGGGCTTGCTCTCAGGAGGAGCTGAAGGGTGGGCTGGGGACCGTTGCTTTGATGGGAGCAAGAGCTAAGAAACAGGAACTCTGTTTCCTTTTCATCCACGAGTAGCTCTCCCTTGTGAAGGTCTAGTTCTTCCAGCTGTTTTGTAACCTTCCAGCTGTGGATCGCAGTGTTCCCTGCAGTTATGCTGTTGGGGGGGCAGTGCTCTAGTTCTGCCAGCTCTTTTGTCCACCTGGCCCATAGTCACAAGTACTGTTGGGATGTTGTAACTACTTGGAAACAGTAAAAGAAAAAGCAGCCCAAAACTCAGTGCTCTTTGGGAAGGTCAGGGAAAGGGGATGCCAGACTCTAATCCTCCTGCACGTTAGAGTTTCGCGTTTAACAGCAGCAGATGTTTTCTAAGGGGGAATCAAGTGCTGGCTAGCTGCTGGGAAAAGTCACTGCAGGGTTTGTCTCCCCTTTTGAGGGGAAACGGTAGGGGAAGAATGAATTCCCTAGACTGGTAAGTGAAGGAAAAAATATCCATGATCATCTTTAAGAAAGATATTTTAGTACAGAACTGGAAAGTAAGCAAAGCAGGAAAGACAGAGGTGCTGTTATAAAAAGTAAACTCTTTTTCTTTAAACTTAAAAGGTTGTGGTTTTGCCAGGCCTTTACTTTGTTTATGTACTATCCTTAACCTCAACTCTGAGAAACACCTGGAGTCAAGGGTGTGTGTGTGGGGGGGAAGTGTATGCTTTATCCACTAATATGTCTCAAACTGATCTTCTAGTATTTGAAGTTATTTCCACTGTAGAGAGGATAAAAATAAACGTCAGCTAGCTGTGGTGTAGACAAATACACAGGAACACCCTACCCAGCCACACACTATCTGAAAGGTCATTCTTCCTCTCCTAACTGAGGAATGATTTTCACCCTATTACTTGAAAATATTCTGAGACAGTGGTTGTTAGTGAAGTAATGGAATAACTCATATCTGAAACCATGACATTTAGTTAACACTTAAGCATAGTTATTTGGACTATTTTACATGTAAGTAATTCCACAAAAAGAAAGGTCTTTGATACTTTACTAATGCAGTAAAGCTACTGCACTGTCACTTTTATTATAAAAATAATCATTATGCCATTATAAATTTTGAATGCAATCAATAATTACACAAATACACATTTACAAATATTTAAAATATTTACAGCACAGAAAAAAAAAAATAAATATCCCTGTGCTTAGTTTCTGTGCAAAAAGACAAGGTAGTTTTAGGTAATAACTGACTTGATCGTACTTCTTTCACTTCTCCTGTTTTTAGTTGAGCCTAAGGATTTTTAGATATTCAAGTGTTCAATTTAGATAAAGCAAAATATTTTTTCCTGCTACTTTTGCCAAATTGTTCCTCCCCCCAGTTCTTCAGCCAGCTTCTTTCTATCTCTGAAAAAGGAATTATAGTTCAAGTTCAGCAACTTTTCACAAGCTTTCTGACAGCTCTAAAGAATTAGACTTGCATCTGAAGTCAAACTGCACTGATGCTAAGTGTCTTCTTTAGTTTGTAGCACAATTTGCATTGTTTGCTTTGCCCTTTGTAGTTGTTAAAAACATATATATGTATATATATTTCTTCATAAAAGTTTTTGCTTTATCTTGAAGTCTGTCATACAGTCCAAGAGAAAGTGAAATCAAATAAGAGGTAGATACTGTTCATCCTCCTAATTCCTGGGAGCTGTCCATGTGAATGACTTTTAGGACTGTAGGAGATATGTATAGAGCAAAGTTTTACTTTATAGAAAGTAGTGATTAAGTTACGCTCCTCACATCACGTGGTCACTGACAACACTCAGCAACGTGCTTGAGAAATTCATCACTGAGTTCATCGCTGAAAAACCTCATACAATGAGGGCACCTCAGTTCACCCTGTGCTCTGCCCTCGGAGCCCGAGTTTCCATCGCTCACAAGTGGAGAAGCTTGCTCGGACTGCGAGGCCGCTCTCCTCTTGCCTGCGTGGCCTGGGCTGTTGCCTCGTAGATGTTCCACATTTGTCTGTATGTGCATGTGCTTGTGGTTACCAATGTGAACTCTGAAATTGGTAGTTGTGTCTCTTGTGTCCTAGAAAGAGAAAGAAGAGCTCTTAATATCTTTTTTTTTTTCTCTCTAAAAAGACAGACTATTTTATCATTTTTATCTGGCACACTGATCACATTTTTAGCTGAAGATTTAGAAAACCTGCATTAGTTTCTGCAGATCAGTTGAAATAGTCATAAGCAGACTTGTAAAAACAGGGGATGGATGGCTAACAAACTACTTGAAAGATCACAGAACGGTTGAAGTTGGAAGTGACCTCTACAGACCATCCAGTCCAACCCCCCACTCCAGCAGGGCACCCAGAACGTGGCACAGGGTGGCATCCAGGCGGGTTTGGAAGATCTCCAGAGAAGGAGACTCCAGAAAGAGGCCACAATTGCCAGGGTCCTAACTGTCCCAGCGTTCATTCTGAGAACCTCCTCTTCCTACATTGATCCAACATAGAGGGGAAACTGACTGGGAAAGGACATTATATACTGGGAAAGGATATTATCTATATATACACTATATATAGTATACATACACTATATGTATATATAGTGTATATATAGTGTGTATATATACACACACACACGTATCAGGAAGCATCTCCATTAGAACTCAGATTATGAAAGAATTAAAATTAAAAACTGCATCAAATTGAATTGGTTTTAGAAGCATTAAACTTTTTTTGAGGGTATTGAAATCATTAAAAAAATACATTTTAGTTCTGAATCGTGTGGTTATTTTTATTAAAAACCATTACTTCACCTGTCTTGTTAGCTGGTGTTGCAGACATGCAACTTCTGCTTGAAGTTCTTGTATTTTAGTCTGTGCTCGTTCTCTGTCTGATCTCTCAGATGTAAAATCATCTTTATAAACTAGGACCTGAAAAATTAATCATGTTAGTTTTTTGGAGGGGGGTGGAGGGGAGAAAATAAGCATGGTGCATTAAGTATTTGAGACTGTGATTTGTTTGTAAGTATTTACTCCCAAAGTCTCAATTTTATCTTGTCTATCACGTCTGTGTTTTAAAAAAAGTATTTCTATTTCTTTTTTAGATCTCTATATTCAGTATTTTCTATTAGAAGACATCAGAAGGATGAGGAATCTGTTAAGTATTAGACTTTCTTTTAATCTGTGATTTTAAGAAACCACATAGCTAACATGGCAAAGGCAAGTGACCACCAAAAAAAACAAACAAAAAAAAACAAACAAAAAAACAAATACAATTCTAATGTACAATTCTAATGGCAGGGAAACCAGAGATTTTCCTATCTGTCATGGAGTCTACAGGATAAAACATAAGACTTAAGTTGGGGAAATACTAAAAAAAAACAACTGAAGCTAAGATCACTTATGTCAGTTTTGCACTGGACCAAACAACAGCAGTATATTAATGCCTCTACAAAAAAACTGCAGCAAAACCAGAATCTTCCTGGCTCTTTTTAACATCAGAGTCTTTCTAAAGATATCTCAAAGGAATGTCCTTATCTCTGCTGAAACTCTGCCCCCTGCACAAAATCCTGCATTCAGATTTCATCAACAAGATTTTTCCATATCATAAAAAGATATTGTTAAAATATGGACTCTGAAAAGCCAGGGAAATGCAACTCATACTATTGAATTCCTTCATATCTCAACAACTGAAGAAGGCAATGCCTTGGCTATATCCCTGTAAAGAAAAAAAAAATAAACTTTTCTGGATCATAATATTTAAACTCAAATTGAACACCTTCTACAGTCTTCTTTTTTTCAGGAAATGAGTGCTATTCAGTACAGTTCAACCTCAAAAGAACATAAACTCTTGTCAGCAAAGAGGAAATTCAAAGATTCAGGTTTGCAGGCATGTTAAACTTTTAAGAGCATTGAAGAAGTAGTGTAAAATACCCACTTTGGAGTTCAGTGTCATTATTCATTATTCAGGAATCCAGTAATCAATCCCACTAATGAAAGTGAGGCACTTTATACCAGACTACCCTCATCGAGAATGGTTTGCAGAAAAGATCCACAGTGAATATTTAATTATTCTCAGGAATTCTCATCTCACCATGGCATATTGGGACATTTTTTCTTTAGCCAAGGGCAAAATAACAGGACAATTTATGGCGGCAAATGTACATTTTTTTCTACAGTGGTGAAACTTAGATGCAGCTAAATACAACTTAAACTTTTGTAGTAGGTGGCAAAGTGGCTTATTTATTTTTAAACCTCTGGCAATCAGCATGCTACCATGTCAGGTCAAAAATAAAGCCAAAAGGGAAGACCATGTTTACATGTTAGCGTCCAGTCAGCCATAACTCAGAGGCAGAACAAAGTTAGGCACCATTATGCACAATGAAGCATCTACTGAAGCAAGACCTAAATAGAAGTGAACTAATGAACTAATGCAGCCACAATTTATTCCATTGAATGTATTCTTTTCAGCCATTAAGAAGGCCTTCAAAATGAATCCATATTCAAAAAAGCAGAGGGAAATTATTTCTGAAGCAATTCCTGTGCAAATTAAGAAAAGTGTGCAACATCAAAAAAGTCTTAGCAGATCATAAGCCTTATAAAAAACAGAGACATGCAGCTGAATTCTTTTGTTAATGTAATGGAAAAAAAAAAGAAAAAAATAATAACTGTTTCATACATAGGTCTTGAAACATCATATTTAGCTTGCAAGACACTTTTCCCCAGATGATTGTCTAGACTATCCTGATACATTGCTGCAGTTACTAAAACTAAAAACCTAGCCAGTTACTATTTACTACAGTTCCTTCTGTGGATTGGCATAATCATAGTTCCCTATTCTTCAGATCTCTACTTTTAGTTCAGAAAAACAAAAGAAAACTCCCACCAGAAACTCTCCACCAGATCTACCACTTTGGTTTATATAATATTTTCAGGGGGACACTATAAAGCAGGCTATCTTTAAACAATCAAAAAATATGACCAAAGTTAACCCAGAGGATTCTGCTGTGATCTTGATGAACACATTTCTCATACACTAGCCTATTATTTTCAAGTGGAAGAAAGCAGATTTCTTACCATACTTCAGTATCTTTCAAGCCTGGCATCTATGTTCTATTGATTGGCTTCAGAAAGCTAGGGCCCTGATGATACTTGGATAACTCTTCTCCATTAAATTTTATTAGAGTATTTATAGCTTTTAAGACATTGCCCAGCCAATGCTAATGAGGACAGATATGTTTGAGAATTTAAATCAGATAAAGTTTAAAGAACTTAAAACCTTCATATTTAATTCATTTTGAATTGAAGAATAGTTTCAAATTAAAAGTTTTCTTTCTAATGTAAATTGCTGTGACATACTTCACTGTCAATTCTAAAATCCAATATACTTTTCACCAGTTACACCAGGCTTACTTTTTGCCTGTTTCAAGCTGATCTCCTAGCCTCTACTTTTCAATTTCCCTTTTCAGTTCTTATATGCTGGTGCAATGCTACAGCATTTAGATAGCAAAAGTGGAAGATCTGTATTTAAAATCAAATAGAGACCCTAAATTATGCATTCTGTTCTTAATCAAAACTCCCTGTAGCTTCCCTAGGATTTCTACCAGATTTAGTAGTGCAGGACTGAATTTAAAAAGTCTATTTTCTTAGGCTGCAATTACTTCCTGGGAACATGAAGAGACAGAAGACCCTCATCTCTCAGCCAACACAACAGTTAGTGATAACTGCAACACTATCCACCTCATGAAAGGCACTCTATGGAGGGGAAAAGCTGTACAGAGGGACAGGCAGTTAAGTCATGGCAAAGAGGAAGGATACATGCACTACACGTTTCATCCTCACCAGAAGTAAGTAGGAAAGATACTCCAAAGTTAATACTTCCTCAGACTAGATCAACCGGCTGCTACAAGCCCCTGCAGTTTGTAAAATCTCATCTTTAAGAGAAAATTTGCCAGGCAGAATACAACTTGTTAGCAGAATACGAGAGAGTAGCAAGAAATACAAGAGAGTGCAGAACACACAGGAGAAAATAGAAAATTATTCCTGAGTATCTAACATTTGACAGACCTAGGCCAATCTGTAGGTTCTGGAAGCAAGACTCTCTGTCTAGACTCTAAGTATAGAAATTCATTAGAGCCACACATAGTTTTACATCCTCCACACTGATCCTGTAGGTGCCCCTCACCCTGTCATGTCAGGATTCTCTCCACATTCACTCTCCTCTACAACATCCTGTTTCTCCAGCCACGGGGCCCCTTCGCTTACTCTGTCTGGGACTCTCCAAGGAACGTTTAAATTGCACAGGCCACATTCCTGTAGGCATTGCAGAGCAGGCATAAGAAACACTGCCTTGTACAGAGAAGGGTTACTACCTCTTAGTTAACTGCACCCGCAGAAATTCTTACCTATCTGTGAAGGCCTGCTTCAAGGATGATAGTACTGGATGCCTTGTTAGCAGATAATTAACCTCAAGGAAGGCAGTACCAAATGTCTTATCAGCAGATAAGGAACAGAGCAGGAAAAGGAGGACTGCAACCGCCTGCAGAATATCTTGTCAGCAGACAAGGAACAAAGCAAGGAAAAGAAGATAACTACAACTGCACAGCTGGCAAGATGCTGATTGGTTGTAAGCTTCGCAACACTTGTGTTAAGAGAGTATAAAAGAAGTTGGTTTGAAAATAAAGTTGTCTCACTCTGCATCCCAGACTGAGTCCGTTCCTTTGCAAGGTGCAGCACCTATCAACCCAGTAAGAACTCATATAGAGGCAGTTACCCCGCCCCCCATCACTAATTTCCTTCACCTATTATGAGGCAGAGGCACTCAGCTCC
>JAYECN010812225.1:0-43144 GCA_035222435.1 Microcambeva ribeirae
CGTATGCACTTCTCTTCTTTGTAGTTAGTGAAGCTGGCATATCCTGCTGAAACTGTCTGTTATTTCCACTTGCTTTGGCATTTGACCTTGTGGTTTGGCTGCCTAATGAAAAAGGTGTGTAGGGCCAAAAGGAGAGTTTTGTGAATGAGGAGTTAATATTTTAATTGGCATGCAGGTATTATGTGCATCTTTCAAATGGAAGTTAAATTTAGAATTTAGCAAATTTAAATGCAGTGAATAATATGATATGTCCTTGAAAGAATTTATCAGGTTTAATACAGTTAAACTTCAAAGTCAGCAATACATGTTGCTTTATAAACCATTTTCCTGGCCCATAAAACCCTGAAGCATCATACTGACGGTTAGCCAGTAAATTCTGTTCCTGCACACAGCCATGCATCAATAAAATATTCTTGTAGAGAGGTTTATTACTTTACAGTAACAAACAGTGTTTTAATAGGTGGTAACCTGAAGAAGAAGAGCCAGAATAAAGATAGGTAATTACTGGGTTTTATGAAGCTTTCCACAGCTAGGTGTGTTCGAATTTAGCTAGCACTTTCTGACCAGATAAACTTGGTATTTTCAATGACAGCTTTACTTACGTAAACAGTTACTTTATGTAAAGCAGTATTTTAATATAACGTAAATGGACGTATTACCCAGTTTTTACAGGAAAATGTAACGTAATTTAAACTGCTAATTCTGCAGGTCTGCTATCACATACATGCAATATTATCTTTATGTTTGCAGGATTGGCACCTAATCTGTTGTTCCTAATCTGCTCAGAACTTGACTATTGATGAAGGGGAGCTGTAAACTATAAACACAGTTCACCAAAGGAGCAGTTCGTGTTGGCTCCTGGCAATAGTCTCTCAGTCAGCACATCTGGTAATTTACTTAGTCTTTCATCTTCTTGAGGTAAAGTGAGGCTCTATCCGAAAACGCAGACCCACCTGCTTCTGATAAGGTACTAAATACAGAGTAGGAAATCTACGAAATAGTATTACCAAACGCATAGGAGGAAAAATATATTATGATAATAAAGAGATACTTTAATTGTACGAGATTTGTAGGAAGAACTAAGTTCTGTGAGAAAAGGAAATACATACGGCTGGCACAGACCCTCACATCTGGAGCTGAGGCAGTATTAACTGTTACTCTGAGTTTCCATAAAAATGTTAATGAGCAAAATTTCAAGAGAAGGCAGACGTGGAGCAGAGAGAGTGCTGTAAGGAGAGAGGTTAAAGGGGACAGAACATATGTTTAAGCAGGCAGCAGTGAATCTGGGGGATTAGCAGGAGGTGCGTAATAGGGAAGATCTTGAAGGGCTATGAAACAACCATCTCTGTTGAGTCCGTGCTACATGAAAGTGGACCTGCTTTGAGGCAAGGTTTTTTCTCCAACCATATCAACTCTTATATATCTTGTCTCTCTCATAAAATAATTTTTCCTTAATCTTTATATCATCACATCACCTATCTTTAATAAGTATTCCATGTCTTTTTCCACATTATTAGATATGCAATTGTATGCTATCTTTTACTCACTGATCCTTCTAAAGGAAACACAAATGAAAAAATTAATCTGTACTTTTTTTCCATGAAAAGACATCAACGAGATCTAGGTAAGGAAAATCATACGGAGAATCAGGGAACAGGATTGTTGTCAAACCAGATGTTTACTTTGAAATGAAAATTAAAGAAAGAAAAGAAAATGAATGACTTGTAGCTCATTTTATTTTGCTGGATATGATAATCCAAGAATAACATACATAATATTTGCAATCCTTTCTCCTTTGCCATCTCACCTAAAGAAGTCTGATCAAGATCCCAAATTCTAAGACTTGCCTTGAATTCCCATCAATATCCCCATTTAACCTCTCCAGCCACAAAGATCCTTAAATAGTTTTGCCTTTTGGCATGGAGCTATGCAGGAGAGAGGCTATAATGACGGCCTTCAGTGAGGAGTAAGTACAGTGGAATTTCAGTAAATAAAATGGAAGGTTGTGGTTCCAGTTTCCAAAAGTGTAGGAGGGAAGGCTGTGTGCAAGACAGCTGTGCCAGCTTGTAAAATGTACATAGGAGGGTAGAGATTTACAGCCTCCTTTGTGTCCCGGTTTATGGATGCTGGATATTATGGCGTCCTATATAACTAGAAGTTTCCATTCCGTGCTTTTTAGATACAAGAATTTCAAATGAATTCTGAAGTAGCTGGAAGGATTTTGTTAAACAGAACCTATTCCTAAATCTTTCTGATGTCTTTGTTAACCCATAATCTTGGCTTTTCTTCAAATTGTACAGACCAATAAAAGACAGGGAAGCATTTTTAAATGTATGTAATGAGAATGCCAATGACAAATGTATTCAATAATCTGCTTTTTACCCTGGCTCCAGGATTTCTTGAACCTCCTTTAAAATATTAATTTGATGTAAAAACACAATGTCACATTACTTGCATATGAATATGAGCGCAAGTCGCATGTCTTCATGGCATATGGTGTTCAGTTATGCCTGGTATAACTGACATATGTCCAAGCAAATACTCTTTCTGGTAGTAGATACTTATTTGCGTGTTGATGAAGATGATACTGGATATCTATGGCACCAAGAGACTGTTCTTGAGCAAATGACTCCTTTTTACTTAACCTTTTCAAGAGGGTTATTGAAACTATTAAGACTGAAGGTCTCCACTCTCTTATTGCTAGTACGCTCAATTTGCAATAGACTAGGATCTAATGTCACTTATTTTCTCTGGTGATTTTCGCTGGATTTCTAGTTCTAGAGATACTGGTCCATCAATTTATGACCCCTCACAGAACGGTACGCTTTACAATATCTCCCCATTCTCCTGTACAAAGAAGCTCGCTGACATGATTTTTTTTGAAAAAGATATTGGCTGCTCAGTCTTATTACAGTGCTTTACCTTCTAGTTTGTTGCTATGTCAGTATTCAATGTGTGAGTATCTAGTGTTCTGCAGAGAGTCTTGCATAGTTTTTTTTTCACTGATTCTTGGTTATGGTAAGCAACACTCAGTCCCAGAATTGAAACGCTAGCTTGGCAGGCTGCAAAAAATCTGGATAACAAAGCTTTCCAAAAATTGAACTCCTTTTTCTAACGTTGCCATAGCAATATCATTCAAAAAGTTCCCAAGTGAAACTTTGTAACTTAATGTGAATAACTTAATTGGGGAAAGCACTCTTAAAAGTGCGATGTCTACATAGTTCTAATTTCTGGGATACCCATAATAACAATGTATAACAACAGTTTATTTTAGGACAGGGAATGAGAACAAATAATTCTTCAGTTGAAGGCTATGATATGTTTTAAATATGTAGTCTGGAGTGAGTGAAAAAATCGAGAGCACTGGAAAGCTAAGTTATAACACACTGAAAGCAAATCCTCAGTTATTTCATAGCTGCATGCAGTACATTCTTGAGTGGTAATAGCCCTCTGCTCTTAGCTTTGTTCCTTCAGCAGAAGGTAGGCTAGATGAGATCTGTCAGTCAAAATTAAATCAAATTTTTACAGCATAGGATTAGTAAGATTGAACCATGACCTTAAATGCTTTGATTTAGACAAAGTCTTTGGGGCAGTGGCATCTGTTGAATATTATATATCCAGGGATAATAATTGTCCATATTCACGTATATGGGAACTTCTGATTGTACAGCAGGTTGCGGTAAGTATCTGTTGTCCCTGCCATACACCAAATGTGTGTAGCACCATTGAATTCGTGATGCCACTCATTTTTGTGTTGTTTATAGTGTACACAGTGCTTTAGAACTGAGTTGGGGAAAGGTGATTTTCCTCTAAAAGGTAAAGGATAATATACACTTTATCCAAATACCAAAGGTTTGTCTGATGCTTGTGCATATATCTGCTAAAAATATATTCCCTTTTTGGTGCTATATCATTTTAAAATGAAGAGTTGTGCAAGGCAGGAAAAAGACATTAGGCTTAAGTTCTGGGGCTTTAGGTTTTAGTCAATGAAAAGTATTCTACTTACTACTGTGAACATACTTCTTACCAAGCATATAATTTTTCTTTTTTACTTTCTCCTCGCTAAATAGCTTTGCTCTGTGATCTTCTGGTTTATGCTGATTGATACAGTTGGAAGGTTAAGTAGAAAGATACCTTTTAAAATGAAACACAAAAATCAATTTTGTCAGGTTAAATCCAGAGAAGCAGATCCTTAGCTTACTTTTACAGTGAAGAGCTAATGAAAGCACCAATTTGCTTGCCTCAAATTTCTATTTTTATGTTGGCAAATCTGTAAGGCATTTGTTGCTACGAATAGATAGTATTGCAACACTGTGGCTGCCACGAGAGACCAGATGAAAACCGGCTCAGTGGTGCAGCTTTTTACAACTATGTTTCTGAAGAAAAACATGTTTTTCAAACAGTTACTCTCCACGCTACATTAAGGGGCGTATTTCAGAAGAGCATAATCCATATTCATAGCCTGAAATTAAACAGTGATATTTTAAAAAGACATAAAATGTTTGGAAACTTGCTAGTTGATCAGCATTTTAGTAAACGTAGCTCCTTCCTTTTCTAGCTTAAATGGAAGTTGCTGACTTGGAAAAATCTCACCCTATAATCTTATACTTTGATTGCCAAGAGAAGCCTGAAAATTTGGTCTTGAAATGGTAAACTACAAAGCATACAGCAATTTAGTAATTTTTATGAAGAGTGGTAACTGGTCAAGCTTGAGTTTGATGTTTTGGTTGTTTTTTACCTTTTAAGGTTTGTATATGTGGTTGTGCCTAGATACTACAGTGACCTTAGGATAGTTAGTGATAATTATCCTTACAGCCTAAGCTGCTGTCCTTAGAGTCAGGAGTAGGGAGACAGGAGTATGTCATGAGGAGTCCAGGGCAACGGCCGAATCGTGTGGCTCCTTAAAATTATTTCTTGATAGTACTTGACAATATACATTAAGCATAATTGCAAACTAGAATAGCACAAGGAAAATAGCCTTCACAAAATTATTGATATTTGTCAGCTTAGGTAATGTGTATCTGACATCTGACTTCCCTAAGGTTTGGGGTAAATCTCCCTAATACTTATTATTTGTATTTGATTTCTTATAAATGACTCTGCTACTTAAAGCTTTCTATATATTAACTTAAAAAGCACTTTCACACCATGACAGCACACTGCTCTTTTGTTAATAACTTTTTAACAGAAGCCACTCAGCAAGAATTTTACCAATCTTCAAATTTTCAGTTCAGATTTTGTGTTCCACAAAAAAAAAAAAAAAAGAAAAAGAAAAAAAGAAAAAAAAAAGAAAAAAAGAAACTGTTTGAAAAGGGTGAAATTATGTTGGAAACTGAACTCCATTGATGGGCCATTTGTGTCAGCATCTTCAAAAAAATAAAATAGAGAACTTAAGTGATTATACTGATTATAGCCACAGCAGTATGATAGGAAAGTTGTTTTCTTTAGGTGGTATTATCCCAGCTACTATTTTTCCATTTGAAAGTCTCAACACATTTTAATAAGGGATTGTTTTATTTTAAGGACAGAGGAGATTTATACAAAAAGGACAACATGAATCTGCATGTATGTTTTGGAAGAAAAGCCTGTATATTTGGTTTGCCGCAAAGTTGTTTGCGATGCAAAACAGCCTGTAATGTGAACATACAGATACAAGGCTGATTATTGTGTTTGAGAGGAAGCTATTTTTGACAATTTGACCTCCTTACTTGAGTGATACAGTTTTAGTCCCATTATCTGTGTGGAGACTACCGCTTTGTAAGGTGCTATTGCTACCAAAATAGCCATGGTTAGTATGTTGGTTGCCCAGCTATTCTTAGAACACTATGTCTTTTATTGCATATGTCTCTGAAGAAAAACATATTATTAAGATACTTTAGGCTAGGTATCTGCCCAGAGACAAGAAAAATCTTGTTAAGAAAATCAGTTAGTAGTAACTATTTAACCACAGTTATTTTAGCAAAGCAAATGGAACTTGATGTTAAACTACCCTTTTCCAGCCTAGTTTATACCATGCAAATTGAAATGGAAATGTTAGAGTGAGATTTATTGTACCAAGGTGGTCTGGTTTTGCTGGTGTAGGAGATGAAGCTGTGGAATAGACAGCTGAAGAAGATGACCAGTAAAATATTAAAGTTAAATTCAGAGCTGTGGTTCAGTGTGGAGAAATGAAAGCATAACGAGGCATTTGAAGGCAGTCATGGCAACCATATAGCTTCTATTTCTTGCGATTGCATTGTCATTTAGAATTTTTTAGTTTTGATCTCAGTTTAGGCGAAATTGAGTTCTAAAAACTTATTTTTGTCTTCCAGAAAAATTAACATTTTTTTCTCATCTCTCCCAACTTTCATCTCCTTGCTTTTATATGAAAGCATCTATAAACATCATTTTCCACTGAATGAATTATGCCCCTACAAGCTCTTGTTCTAGTTCCCATTGGGGAAGGAGAGACTGTCTTAGATAGACAGAGCTTGAGAGCTATGTATTGATTCTTATTCTTAAGGATTATTTTGCATATTCTTTGCATATTCTTTCAATTCTAAGATTCAAGCATCTAACATCAATGTATCTTAAAAATACTCTGATAGATGCTTACTCTTTAAATGCTTCTAAGCTGTTACAGGGGATATGAAATGCAAGTCTAATTTAAAGGCTTTTGTGGAATGGGGCATAACAAATGTAATGCCAAATGAATGATAGATACTTATTTATAGAGCTAAAAATGCACTAAGTGGTTGCCTTGGGAATAGAATACACTACTTGCTAGAAAGCTCCACACCTGGAACAGTAGAGCTCTCCCCATAGGAAACATAGGTGATGTAAAAAAGGTTACTGTCCCAAACTAGGCTTGCAGTGCACAGTCATGATGCCTGCAGTACAACTGCACAAAAAAAATTGCATTATTTGGGCTGACATCTTGGCTTGTTAACGGACAAAGGAAGTGAAAAAGAAAGAAAAACAGTAGCCTAAGGAGTTTCTTTCACTTGGTAGCTGGGCAAGAGGAATCACTGTCAGTGTGTTTATAGTCCGTGAATTCTGAGTTTTGAGAAGATACCAGTGACTTGTTCATTGGACTGATATTTCAGTTCTGCATACAGTATGGTCTACTACCTGTCTTCCTTACCTGCACTGTTGGGCCTGGCAACTTGGTCTGCAGGAGGCCTGAAACTGGTAAAACAGTGAAAAATATAATTAAAAAATCCCTACTCACGACTGACTGTATAGTCATTTTTTGCCATATTGGTGATGCTTAACTTTGCTGCCGCATCTGTGTGGAAGTTAGAGAACGAAGATTATCTGATAGGATGAAGGCTTGTATTTATTTTCTGTATAATTGTTGGTTTGATAGATGGATATCTCACACAAAAATATGTTGAAAGAAGGAGTTTTAAAACGACTAGTCTGGTCCAGATTTACAGTGATATTTCTTTCAGTACACATTCCGTGGTGTGATATGCCATCTACTGTTAAATCCCCCCAAAGCAGCAGAACACTGCAAGATGGTGATACTAGCTTTCCAAATGGTGTGCTTGGATAGGTAATTTTCCGAAATGTTAGCTGTTTAGGGATAGACTGTAGATTACAGAGGAGCAAGGAGGCAATATCTGCTTCTATCGATTGTTTATTTTAATATTTGCCATCTAATACTGCTCTATAATCCTTGCTGCTTGTGGATATATATCTGTTCAAAAGATGTCTTCCCAACTGTAATACAGCAATTTAAATTTTATGCTTCTGGTAATGCTGGTGCCTGCAGTTTGCTTTGTAAGAGTACAAGCCTCATATTTACAAAGCAGTTAAATTATAGGGAGAAACTAATTTTGTGAGTTTCTAAGTGCATCTAGCTGAGGAGGGAAGAAACTAACTAACACCAGAGTCTCTTTTATAAAGAACACTCATAGTGTACATTTGGTAGTGCAGTGGAAAACCCTGGTAATAGCTCAACATGACAACGTTGCCTTCTGATGCCTCTGTTATGCAAACAGGTGAGATTCCCTGCAATCAAGTAGCACGTTGTTCAAAAGGGGGTATGTAAAAAAGCAGTTTCTATCTTTGATTTTTCAAAAATTAAAAAAAAAAAAAAAAAAGGAAGGCTGATATTGCCACAATGAGCAATTTTCTTTCATTTTCTTTCATTTTTCTTTCCAAAGCTCAGGAAAAAAAGAATTGGGCAGATGAATTGATTTTCCTTGATTAAGGAAGAAAAATGTAATTGGTTCTATCCTCCTGCTGAGATTTAAGGTGAGAAAAAAAAATCAGTAAAGGTTTTAAACACACATACTTGCCTTGCTGAATCAGAGCAGTAAATTGTCTTTTTCTGTAGACAGGATGCCATGTAGCTTTCAAAGGATTTGGTAAATACCCATAATTTACGTTTTTTTTTTTTTTTTTTGTCAACCATCTACAGCCTCCACTGTGTAAGGTAATGTTAAACTAGAAACTTCAGGTTGAAAACACGTCCTTGTAATTCATATGAATATCTGAAACAATATTGTTAAAGAACATAAAGAATTTCAAAGAACTGCTATTTTACACAAATGAAGCAGACCTTTGAAAAGAAATTAATTTCAATACTTCTCAAAAAAATTGCATTCATTGAATTCACATTCTCTGTCTCAATAGGTAGATAGGTTTGTTTAGCTATTGTTGGCATTTTGAGTGGCATGTTGCCATTTTGGTCTTCTCGTGTTTTTACTAATGTGGTTTAATGAGGATCTGGTACTTCCTCCTCCTCCTGCACTTCAAGGTAAGTCATTCTCTGCTAAAAACAATCTAGGATAAATAAGGAAGTTCACCATATCCAAGTTCTTTGCATATTCTGATATGTTCTATACCTTGTCAATTTTATAAATTAACCTGGTTTTATAACAGCTTCAGGCCAAGCAGAGTAAAGCAGTTTAGTTTGTGGTCTGAGTTGGCACCCAACTCAGTCTGGAATAGGATCTATTTAAAGTACTTGTCAGACAAATATAGCTTTCTCTTGACTCAAGCTACAAAAAAAAAAAAAAAAAAAAAAAGAAAGAAATGGAAAAAGCAATTGCTTTTACCGTGAGCAGACTTATTATAATGGCAAACTTTATTCAAAAATGCAGATTTCGGATTTTGCAGTACTTGAAGTAATGCTGGATAAATGGAAAAGTTTAAATAGCATCTGTTACGCAATATGCTTATCACTAGGCACTTTATTTGAAAGTAAGTATCGGTTAAAACAGTAGGAAAATGAAGGTCTTGCTTTTTTCTTAACTTGTTGAGTGCATTGAGTCTAAACAGTAATTCAGAAATCTCTTCAGTTTGTAAATGTATAAACCAATTATAACAGACCTGTCGTTGCATGATGTTTATATCAAATCCTGAGTTGAGTCTTCTGACCTTCTATAAACTATGCTGAATTTGTGGAACAAGCTATATCCAGTAGTAGACCTGAATCTACATCTGGCTATGAATTTGTGGCTACTGCTATTATTTCTCATAATTACAGGTTAAAGGCTGTCCTGACCAATCTCATTGGAAGTCATGGTTACTTTCTTGTAATAAAATGAGTATTGCTCCTCATTCAAGGAAAAGATCATGTTTTTCTTCTAGAGTTCACTGATCGCAGTGTGGCATGTTCCCAGGTAGCAGGAAGAGAACCTTGTGTTCATACAGATCGCAGAGACTAATTTCAAGAAGCTGTTGTTTGCTGCTTAGAGCAGAACCAAAAAGTGAATCGTATTTGCTACTGGCTATCACTCTACCACTTTGGCTGATATACACTTGTTTGGTGTCTTCATATTTCTATAAACATGCCACTCATACAGTTATTAAATATTTTTAAGTATGCACATGAATGTAGAGTTAGTTGACTCAAATTCTGATTCACTGAAATGTAAAAATGTCACCTTACAGAATCAGTTTTAGTAGGAATTAGGATTAGGTTACTCAGTAATAAGAGAGTGAAAGACCAAACTGTTCTGTTCTGCCCGTGGATGATTAGAAAATCTATCTGCAGAATTCTGATTTCACAATATTTACTGGTAACGGTGGTGTAAGTGTGGTGTGCAGCAGAAGGAGCTCAGCTTGAATGTTCAGAACCCAGATGGAAAATTAAGCTGCTGGCAATTTAAAAATTCTATATTTGATTTACAAATTTCTGCAAATGCTGATACAGAGAAATAATCATGGAACAAGAATAAGTCAGGAAACTGGGGAAGTAAAACTGAATATATTGCCTTCCAATTCAACTGATGTTTTATTGACACTACCAATATCTGACTAATGGTATCCAAAGAGCACAACACGGCTGCTACAGCTAAGGGCAGGATGCTGTTCAGGCAAGCTACTAGTTTATAGAGTTCTCTACTGCACATTAAGTGCATATTAATCTTCAATCTTCTTGTTTCTGGAATACTCCTGTAGTAGCATTGTCCTTTAATGATTCTTAACTGCTTGGGTGCCTATGTATTAATGCCAGTGCTGCTGGGGGTGTCAGCTTTTGAAATGCTACACTAGGATATAAAGGTTATCATAGCATCATGTTACTCAAAATATCATATGTGCTACTATAGGAAAAGAAGACACTGAACTCATTTACTGCATGAAGCAAAAAGTAATGATGGTACCAGGTAGACAGACAGTATAAGCTGTGAAGGCAGCTCTGTAATGTGCTGCTAAAAATGCTAAAGCCACCAGGTAAGTGCCTTTCTAAGGGGCTGTGGAGAGGTCCAGTGCATTGTATTGGTTGTCCCCTGCCATGAAGATTAAACTATCAGAACTAGCTAATGACTGATAATAAATGTGCCCAAATCAACCTTGGATTAATGTATCTTCTTCAAATATTTAGTTAAACTTTCTGTGCAGAAGTTCTCAAATTACTTCACATGTCATCTACTAGTACTGCTAAAGTACTGTTCACATAATCTGGTCTCCTGTGCAGTCACCTCCCCTCTCAGGCATGCTGCACTGAAACTGGGGTCTGAAATCGTCTGAAACTAAACTAGGGAGAGCAGAATTTACTCTGCTGCATTTTGCTGAAGAGTCACAGAGATTTCTCTACTCTTATGATGCATCCTGAGGTGGAAGAAATGTGGAAGAAATCCGCATTCAGTTTTGCTGAGTGAAAAAAGCACTACCCCAGGTATTGTTAATGGGGCTCTGTTGTTTGTAGGCCTCTGTATTGGGAGTATAGTGCTGGCTTTTGTCAGCTTGCAGCACTCCAAGAGAAGATAAACTGTAAAATGTACAAAACCTGATTGAAAATCCTGGAAAAATGTTACACAGCATGGTGAGAAAGGAAGGAAGACATTCAGTGGACAGAAGTGTGCAAGCAATATGAATACATTTAGGGAGCAATATGAATAAATTTAGGGGACCACAAAAAGAAGGAACCTATTAATGAGCTAGTAAATTACAAATCAAAAATAAAGAATATAAAGATGAGGGAGAGGAGTTCCTGCTCACCTGAGAAAGGCTGTGTTTGAAAGTAGTAGTGCCTTGCAGAAGTCTTAAAAAAAGGCAAGTGTAATGCAGAATGCTCCATGGAACCTAGTTAGAGCTTAAGGCATGTAAGATTTAGCCTTGAGTGTTGAAATGTTTTCCATCCACCTTGACATAACACATACAAAAGCTGTCAAAAAATGTTCTGCCTGACATGTCTCATTGCTTAGTTATCTCCTGCTTTTATTGAGAGCCTGTGTCCATAGCAACATTGCTGTTGCATGGAAAGCTAGATACGTGAGTAGAGCAAATGAATATTACACTGGAGTGTGTGCACATATTTTATTTGTCTGAATAAAACCTCTCATGCATTACATGGATATTTGAATGGCATGTTGTGTGCATCTTCCCAAACTGTAGGACATTTGTTTAGGATCTTATCCATAGATAAGTAGGTATTTTAACTTCACCAAGGAATATGTTCAATTGATATTCTTCCCCAAGAGTGGAATACTTAAAGGTTAATTTTATAACCTGCTGTATGTGTTGAAAAGTTTCAAAACATATTCTAAAGAGAGTAAATGTTATATGAAAGTGGCGTATGGTTTGCAACCTGAAATTCTGACTGCTTTGAAGATTTCCACCTAGCTTGAATAGACACAAGTTATATCTGAAAATCTCCCATTGTAAACAGAACTGTGTTTATTTCTAAATAATCTAATCAGGGCTCCCTCTATGGTAGGTGTAGAGACCATTGTTATTTTACCTAGTTTTGAAAGTTAAATTGGGCAATTTAAAAGGTAGTTACAGGGGCTAGATTATGGAGCAAGAACTCTAATAAGAATGTCTGAAAACTCGAAGTGTATTTAGCAGTTTCTGATCCAAATACTAAAGTGCAAAACCAGTGTATAAAAAAGTGATAAAATACACAAGATGCTCAGAGGTACAGGAGGGTAAAAATAAACACCAGCTCCCTCCTTGCTATTTGAGTGAAAAATGTAATGGTAGTATGCAGTAGTAAGAAACAGGTCTGCATAGTGGCAGTTTCAGGGAAATGCAGCTGCAGTTGCACATCTTTTTCTACCTTTTTCCAAAAGCTACCAAATGTTTGCATGCAAGCGTAGCAGCTGCCCGAAAACCGCCTGTGTCTAATACTTCCCAGTCTTAATAAAAAGTCCACTGTGTGAAACAGACAGCTGTTTACCAACAGCTGCAGCAAAAAAAGGGTTTTGGTTTCTCAGAGGTGGTTGTAGCAGAGCAGTTACTAAGTCTTTCATGTAGCTCTGCTTTTTCTTTGCCCCTTAGGTGATCTTACATAAAAATTTGTGATGCTTTAAATGTACTTTGTGAAATTCTTCAACATCTACTGTATGGTTACACATAGAATCATAGAATCATTAAGGTTGGAAGGGACTTCTAGAGGTCATCTAGTCTAACCCCCAAATATATGTATATAGATATATATGTACAAACACACTTGTATACTCATTAGTAGGAGGACAGGGTGAAATTACAGAAACACAAAATATATGAATTTATGAAGGCATAAGACTTTCCTGTCATTTTCTCCCTCCTCTCCCCCCCCCCCTTTTTTTTTTCTTAATTATTTCAACATGGTTCCAGAAATGTGGTTTTACCACTGCCGAAAGACCATGTTTTAATGTCAGCCGCGCTTGTTGTAGTACTTAACAATGCTGGTGCAATATTACTCTGTAGTCAGGTAATTTTCTTTGAAGGCAGGGACATAATAACTTTTTAATGGTCTAGAAGAATGATTGCGTAATCCAGGAGCATGATGTGTCAGGTCTTTCTTAACAGTGTGTACTCATTCACTTTTTAGCCATGGACCAAGGAAGAGATAACATGAGATGGGATGTACCAGAAATGTGAAAGGAAAGAAGGGAAGAACTGACTGGCATGTTGTGAAGCCTTCTCAAGGTAACTTGCCAACTTGTTTCTACAAATTATAAAAGTGTCAATTACGATATGAGACTCCCATAAGCAAGTAATTTCCAAGTGAAGGATTTTGCTTAATTTTATGTTTACAAATCACATGGATTTTCATTTATTCATGGTTATAGGCCTTATTGCAATAGAGTCTTGAGTTGAAATAGTTCAGAAACTACTGTTCTAAATAGTGGCTTAGGTTTGTTTTTTCTTTTTAAAGGGAATCAGTTTAAATTAAAGGTACGGTTAGTTTAAATTCAGCTCGCATCTAATGTCTTATTTGAAAGAAGCAAATTATGGCTGGTAAGCTACACTGAAGAGTGGTCCTGGGGATAGCGAGTGTGGGGAACTACTCGTATCTCCCTAAAATCTTTTTGATTGAACATTGCCCTGAGCAACTAATACTTAGGGAGGCTCTGCAAGCCACCTACCATTAATAAACGCTAGAGAATATTTTAATTCATTCTAAAGTATGTCGTAAGCCAGTGATAATGATTAAAAGTCAGTTGCGCTCCTCAAAATAAGCAAACTGACTCTCTAGGTTAACGGTTGTCTGCTGATGTTTCAGTTGTCTTTGCAATGTCTGTGTCTAAGTATCTCCTAACACATGCACATTAGCGGTTTAGGGATAATATTTTTATCGGAATCATACAAAAATCTTCCAACAAAAAAGAAAATATGCTACAGGAGATTTTATTTGAACCTACTGAGTAAGTTTGAACGTATTAATAAGAATACTTAACCATATCTGCAAGAAGGATCTTTGATTTAGAGCACCTCAATTCAAAACAAATCTCAGTGAACATTCTGAGGGAGATAAATATAGATTACAGCACTACCTAGTGTTTGAATCTTTCTCAGCGTTCACCTCAAGTAGCCACGTCATAGGATGAATTTAAAGACATATGTAAGTACATGAAGTTATGTTCTTTTATTACTTCAATTATTGGAAATAAATGACCTGGTCCTTTGAAAAATCTGCTCTTCCATCAGCCATTATGCTAGAAATTCAGAATACACAAGTATACTTGAGTAGATTATAGCAATTTTTCAAGAGGCAGTTTTATGTCTGAGGCAACGTTCCCATGGAAATCACTGGTTTTGCTGTGCTGAAAGGGAGCCCAGCCAACTTTCATCAAAAAATGTAAAATTAAAAAGCACGGCTAATGCAGTGTTGAGTATAACTCGGTTACGCTTGTGTTTTTGAAGCCTCAGTTTCTACAGCCATTAACATTTCAATCTGCCTACGTTCCTGAACGTAGCAACAACTAATCAAAAATGTACCCAGGTTCTAGACTGCAGTTTAACTGCAGTTGGGGAATAGGAATGGCTGAGTGGTGAGTTCCTGGAAACAGGTAATGTGTAGGATCAACTGATAGATTGTTTTTTTTAATCAAATAATAATGGAAATGCAGATGATAGCATAATTTAATAACTGGTCCAAAACTGCAAAATGGTATTTTTTTTATGCCTACTTTTATATAGCCATCAACAAAGCACTTAATTCTGCACCACTCACTCGATATGTCTATGATGATAATGCTACTTAAGTGCCTTATGACCACACTGAACACCCTTTGCTGCTGCTGAAATAAAGGTGGATGGGAAGTGTTTCTCTGTTGACTCCAAGCAAAACAGGATCTTGTTCAGGATCTAGTATTTGTGTATTTTTATATAAATGCTAAATAGACTTTAAAATCTGATTAATTTACAACTTTCCAGATAAAAAACTTGTAGTTTAAGTCATTCTTTTCCATATCTAGTTGTATTAAATAGCCTAGAACTGCAGCTTAGTAAGGAGCAAGTTGCACAAACTCAGGTCAGACAGGTCAGTACATCTTCAGATGTACTGTATAACAAGATTACCTTTCTAAAAGAAATTAGATGAAAATCCTCTTGAATTGTGGAGATGCAGATTAAAGGGTTAGCAGATTGTTTCCCCATGGGGATGCCTGTATCAGATGAGCCATACTTGACACGCAGCTGTTGCTATGGCAGTGGAGATGGTTGAATGTTACCAGCCTGCTTCAGCTGGGTGACAAGGCTGAAGACTGCCGTCTGCAGTATGCTGCATTTCATTCTTTAAAGCATGCAACTGCTATAGTTTGCCCTTAGAAAGAAATGATAGCAAAGAAACAACCCTGTTTTTCTTTTAATGATTTAATGCGTTGGGAGTTTGGCAAGCTTCAACTATGCCTACAATGGTTATAAACAAAACTAATGAATCAAAATTACTGTATTTCACAGGATGCTGAGTTTACTGATGTTCCTATGAAACACCAGAAGCCTAAGTGCTATTTTCACGATTTTAATAGAGTATTTTGTATAACTCATATTAAAAGACAACAAAGTTGGCTTTTATTGGTTTCTGCAACTACGGTGCATGTCCCCTTGAGAGGATGGGCCTCAAAGGGCCCAACAGGACCTAGGCAATTCTTCAATCCTCACCCCAGTTCTTTTTGTAAATCATTATTTAAGTTCAATCTTACTGTGTTTCTTACATTGTGACAAGTGGATTAAAGACAAATTTTCCACACGTATTTTCAGGGATTGTTTTGTAAACTATCAAGTGCAAAAGCCATAATGCTATTAGTTATCATGAACTTTGTTATCACATCTGTTGGAGATAATCTAGAACAACTAAAAAAATACACAGGGGCTTTCTCAGTAATACACTTTCTTAATCAAAAAAAGACTATGCTTAAATGTAGAATTCACTGGCAGTTTCTGCAAGTTGTTCTTGGTACAAAGTAAAGTGCTTCCATTATGTAACACATGAAAGAACCTTTGACCTGGGCTTACACCTACTATATCTGTTCTTTCCCCTGGATTAACTCACAGGGGAAAGTGCCCAAACTTCACAGATAGTGCCCAAACTAGTGATGTTCAGTATCTCTTTTAGATGATCATTTCAATATTTTTACTGCAAAAAATAATATATTCCTGTCTCTCAAAGGGATTTACCATAGTGCACTAAGAATAATACTGTAGTGATGCCTGTCACTGATAGTTAGAAGTTGACTTTCATATGAAAAAATGTAATTTAATTGAAGAATTTCATATTTTTTAAAAAAAAACATTTTCTACTTGTAGTCTACAGCCCAACTACAACTGATTTGGAAGCTTCTGTGTCTTTATAAAAGTAGCAAGTTCCCCTGGTTCCTATTGAAGTTTCTCATAAATATGTTTTGCCTCAGAAGTTTGCCGTGTGTTAAGTAGGTATTCAAGAAAGTTTACATAGTCCAGACAGTTAATTTTACAGCATGAAAGACTGCTCTCCCAGGTGCAAAACTGCTGTTTTTTTTGCAAAAATATATCAATTAAAAAAAATCTTCCCTTACTTTGTATTTATAGGGCATAGGGCTTGCTTGTTTTTTGGTTTTGTTTTGTTTTTTAAGAATGTAATTTATTTAAATCTCAAAATGAGGGAAAATATTGATCACAACCTTAGGAGTCCCATGTAAACTTCAAGAGTAAATGAGAACGTTATTAAGGATAATAGTAGGTAGCACTTAAATATGGAAAATAATTGGTGCAGAGGATAATAGTAGCACTTAAATACAGAAAATAATTTGTGAAAAAAGAAGCAAAAATCAAAGCATTAACTATACAAAATCATCATCTTGGTGGCAGTTACATGATGGGGGAAAAAAAAGTAGGCAGTTTGAACAATAATACCTTAGTTTCCATGGAGCTACTCTGGTCTTTATGAAGCTATTGTAGATTAAAAAAAGAGACTATCTTGAAATTAATGGAGAGCAGAAAGGCTGTGTAAAAAGATACTGGAGAAGAAAAATATTAAGTAAAGAATATTTAGCATTTAACATCTTCCAGGTAAAGACTTATATAGTCATCAAGCTACAAATGCATCTATCTTGCCAAATTGCTGAATATTTCTTTCCTCTTTGCAAATGAAGCCTGCTACAGTGCAGCTTTGTTTATTTTTAGGAATATCATATATATGTTAAAGTTTAAATTTAAGGGAAGAAGAAGAGGAGAGTAGGACAAGTTTATATCCAAAATGTACCTCAAAATAACCCTGTAAAGTAAATGTGGCTGGGAGGTTGAAGAAGAATGGAACGAATAATAGAACACATAAATAAAGGACAGGAAGAAATTTTCAAGTGATTCAGTACCTTTCTCTATTCTGAAGTTTGCCCACCCACTCCCACGTAGCTCCTCCTGTGGTGCAGGACGTTTTAATGCAATGTAGGAGGTTAGCACACAAATTCCTACCGACTGCATTTGTGCAAAACTTCCCACACACCTTTTGAAAGAGCATCCCTTATTTAGTTCAAAAAGTTAATGAGTTTAATAGCTGTGTCCCAAACTGCAAAAGCAGTGGGTTGAAAATTACCTGTTAGATCCATTTGGAATTATTTGGCACTTCATAATTTAATTTCTTTTTAACTTTGTCACTGACACAAATTTCTGCAGCAACTCTGAGCAGTCAGTTACATGTCGGAAGGTGCTGTTGTGCTGAGGACTGGAAAGCCAGATGCTGTATCCTGAAACAAGGACCTTGCAGCAAATGAGTCCATTGAGACTAATTGTGTACTCAAATGTCCACTGAGATTAATTGTGCCCTGTGTTGGATTAACTGAATGCATTGATTAGATGCACAAAGCTTAGGGGGAAACTTAGTATTTTTTATGCAACTACCTCATAAGAGTAATACAGTGAAGATTTCATAAGACAACACCAAGGAAGTAATTAACAGCTTGTCAGTACAACTTGAAGTGAGAAGTCTTACTAACTTCCAATAACATTTATGTCTTGGGCTGCTTCAGTCAGTTTTCTGTATTACAGGAAGGTAACTTTTCTCCTGCTCTTTGCTCAAATCAAATGCAGCTTTCGGGCTTATTTTTGATAGGTTCGTGCTTCACAGCTGAAGCTCAGACCTGTTAGTGTAAAGCAGATAACGATAAGGAACATTGGGACAAGTTTAAACCCTACATTTCATTACATATCACAACTCGAACAATTTCAACAAGAACACGACCACTCCTGCTTTCACCCAGTCTCCTCTCTGTGAGAGGAAAAAAAAAAAAGAAAAGGAGAAAAAGAAAACAAAACTTTCCGTTCAAAACTTTCAAAACAAAACTTTCAGATCAGTGAAACCAGATAAGTTTGTTTCATTTCTTAGCTAACTGAGATAAAGGGAATAAAAACAAAGAACAAATGTTAACAAATTGTTTCTTCCTTCACTGATTTACACTTTCAGAAAAGAAAAAAAAAGATGATTGGTTTGATAAAAAGCTAGAAAGACAAGAAAGTGGCAGAAACTGATCATAAGCTCGTCAGGCAGCTAGTTAGAGTCTGAATGAATAGTAAAAACAAAGTGGGGAAAAAAAAAGGCACCACAAAATCTGGAAGACTACTTGCTCTCATGCCATAGCTATTAAGAAAAACTTCTCTAGATGTATTACTTCAGTAGCAATGATTAAATGCCAAGATACTTACAAGAATTTAGATAGCATTGCTATTCCGGAAGAGGTTGAACTAGTAGCATATATCTCATCAAATAGGAAGGGGCACTTGGGATAGTATTTAGCAGTTGCATAGCATTCGTATCCAGCTAATGATTTGTAAAAGCCTTAGTAGGAAACAACAGTGTCCATTAAGATGTTTATCCATTAGTGAATTTTGAAAGGAAAAGCAATAGGACAGCAGTTTATAAAAATTATATTTGAGCTTTATTCTCACAGCTTAAGAGAAGCTCTTGTATCAACAGATCATCAACTCAAAGGTTGTTAATTCTTTCAAACCACCAGTCCAACATCATTCTTTGCTGGCCAAGATTCTTGAGACCAGAGAGCCTGAAATCACCATTTGCCAAGCAGATTTTGATATAGACCAGTCAGATTTCCATAACTGAAGTCAAGGTGGCTACTTGTTTTTTCCTGATAATGAGTTTCCTTCTGCTTTGATAAAGTAGATTTTAAAAGCAAGTGATTATTCATTATAACACCACAGACATGTGTCTGCCAACCCAGTCTCTCACTTCCTCCTGCTACCTACGGTTGAAAAAACATTCAATTTCTCTCTCTCCTGACTTCCAGACACCCTTAAGATCTGATCTAAATTCTGTTTTGTGCTGACATTCCTGCAGACATGGATTTCTTAAGTTTCACTTGTTACCGTTGAAACACTTGGTCTCTCTCCAAAATCAAGCTGTGCAAAACGTTTGATTATTACCAATTTGCTCATGTGTGTTGGGTAGTAAGATTTTTTTTTTTTTTTTTTTTTTTTAAGAAGGTTACAGCTCCGTCATCTTTCTAAAATGAAACAAGTGTAAAACTTGTCCAAGTCAGCTCCAAGTTCTTCATGCAGATTTGCTATACTAGGAATATTGCAAATAAAAAATGCATTAAAAAGTTGGATGGAACAATCTGCACCCAGGTCTGTCAACTACTACTATCTGAAAAAAAAAAAATAGTAGGAAAGGTTCTATCATAAAAATATCTTGTCATTTTCAGAACATTTTGAACAGGAAGATCCCATTATTTCACTTAGTATCAAAATAATATTTTGAAATTGATCTAAATTGTAACTGTAAAGAAGCTGATAAAGTAACACTAATGTTCAGATGTTCCACTGAGACAGCAAATGAGAATGCCATTGTTTATACAGTTCTAACTGTAAGCAAAACATCCCCCATAATCACTTTAAATAGTTGTGAAATTACAGATACTGTGTTCATTTTAAGTACCATAATTTGTGCATTATGGAGATAGGAGGTTATTTTTTCCTTGTTAGTAGGGGAAAAGATTACATCCTTCCTGTTGAGGACAACAGAGTTATAACTTTTTGTTGAGAAAGCTGTATTTATGCGTGCTTGTCAGATCAGATTATATAATCCCATTCACAACAAAATACTTCCACCCCTCTTCAGAGATTTACTAGAATTTGACAAAATACGCAAAGATAAGATTGTTTTGCATTATAGTCTGACCTTCGCTGCTGGGTTTTTTATCGGTTCCAGGAAATTTTTATAGCTGTGGACAAATAAGGTTTCTGTTAATATTTAAGGAAAAATAAAATAAAATGGTCTCTGTAGAGTCATGTTTCTCAAGGAAGTCAAGGTTCTCATCACCTTGTGACTGCATAAACACCAAAGAGAATGTACTTAAGAGCACATATCCTTAATTTCCTGCACTTTAACTTCTCCCTATGTTCTTCCTAAATTATCCATTTTCTAACAGCCCTGGGCAGAAGTCCTCAAAACTCTGAGCTTGCCATGTCAATAGGTAGAGATCACTGCATGTGCCAGCCTGGTCTCCCTTTTAGTTACTGATAGTGCTGCCTGGCCTCACTTAGACCCTATGAATAGGCAGAGAGTGCCAAGGTTGCAGGCAGAACTCATAGCCCAGGCTTGGCTTCAGACTGTGCTGTCATCTTTAATCTGCTCTGCTCATATCTCCATTGAAAATAGAAAAGGTACCTGTTTAAAAAAAACTTCTGAACAGTAGAAGCACATTGGCCAACCCTGTCATGCTCCAAAACAAAGAAACCCTGAATTTAATTGCCTCATGCACTTTAATGCAGTGGAGTTTGTATGACAAACTGTTTTATCTAGGAAGGCGGCTACTTGTTGAGACATATGCACAGTTAAGTCCTTTTAGCCATCCTGGGTTATCTTGCCGTGATCAAATGAAAAGATCACTCTGAATCAAGTCACTGTAAGAAAAACTCTCTGTTTACTTGGGCAAAGCCTAAGTATTTAATATGTCCTGTATTCTACTTTCTCTTTTAAAATGCAAGAAAAAGCATCTACTAGCACAGTGAAGATTCCTGGCTCAACTTCATCAAAACACTTAGACCTGAACTAGAATCCTTCTTTGGTCACCTCAGATACAGTACAATTTAAAAAATAATAGCATAATGTTAAAAATATTTAGCATTTACTCAAAGTATTTTTATGCATCTGAATTTGCCATATGGCTTGATGACTCTCTGATTCATTGTGAAACGCTTCACTCGCATAAGGTGGCATTTTTAGTTATGTCTGCAGTTTGGTCAATAATTCTGTGCCTTCCCAGAAATGTTACTAGGTATGAGTCAGTGGTTACAAATTAAATGAAAACATAGGAGCAGTAAGTACATTTGTCCACCTTTCAGCAATGCAGTAGAAAGAACCAGCAGCATCTTTAAATGTGCAATCTAGGTTTGTCCATCAGAGTACTTCAGACTGTACAGTATATGTATTTATAGATGTATAATATTCCATCTAGAAAAAAAAAAGTACACTGTTATAGAAAAGACCATGTCCAAATGAAGTATTACAGATCCGAGAGTTGGACACTGGACACGCAACTTCCACAGCGCACGCTGCCACTGCTTTCATGGTCAGGCTTGTGGCAGCAGCCTCCAGATGGCATGCAGGCCCCTAAAAAGTCATCGTGTTTCAATGCAAGGCTACAGAAGAGAGCAGGCAAATAAAATTTGTGCCTCAAGTTCTTTTACTCACCGCTTGTTTTGAGCTGAAGCTTTATGTTTATGCCTAGATACGGCAATCCTTGTCTTACTATTCAGTGTACTGCCAGAAGCAGAATGTGCATATGGGCAATTGCTCAAGGACAGGAAACGTTTTGTGGATACCAAGGTAAGTATTTCAGTGTAATCCTAGACTTCTCAGGTGAAATTAGCACAGATACCTTTTTTTTTTTTTTTTATAGTCTATAATTATTAGTTACTACTGCCCTCTACAGCATTGCTAATGTACGCAATAAAAGTATTCATTGCTTAGCATGGAAATTTGCAGAGCTTTCCCAGGCAAAAATCTGAAAAAGCCTTTCAACGTAGTTCTTTTTTCCCTCATGGATCTAGGAAAATTTTCACTCAAAAGCATAATAAAAATCACCCCGAACTACCCAGTTCTTAGTAGTTTAATCATTACGTATATTTAAGCGAAACCCCCAAAACAAAAAGCATTCAGATGTTCTTTTAATATGTGTTTGTACCAGGAGAACCAAGAGTCTAAACATTTGCATAGTTGTTTGTGATTTTTTCTGTCTTTCATTTGCCAACATTAGGGGAAAAAAGGGTAAGATTCATTATAGAATTAAAACCAAACTCCAGTTAACTGCTCAAATAAGTCTCGAATCCCTGTAGATGTAAAACATGCAGCCAATATTAATATGCTTTGCTTATCAGTCAGGTTCACAAATCTCTAGCTGATCATTGAAGATAATGTCTCAGCATGGGAGATAAAAGGTTGCACAAACACAACCTCTGCTCTCAGGCAGAAGTTATCACATTACGAAGCCAGCACAAATCTTGGGATAATGGCACCAGAGCAAACCAGGCGTTAATCCTCTTAATTCACTTCCCCAGGAACTGATGCTTTCCTTAAGTGAAGGAAGTGAATTTTTGAAGGACATAAAGGACTTAAATTCTCCAGTATCACAGTGGAAATTGGGCAGATTGAAGTAGAAAGAGAAAGTACTACATACTTTTCGTTCAAATATGCTGGATTAAGATCAAGAGGAACCTTCTGCAGTTCCATCAGGCTAGGGAACTCCTTCACTGCCCTCACCCTTCATTGCCCTTACCAAGCTTTCTGTTCATCTCTAGGACACCACACAAACACTTGTCGAGATAGTCTTCCCTCTGGCGGCTGTTTTGGCAATTGTACTGTGCACTCAAAGATACAAAATCTGGGCACAAAGAACCCCTTTCTTTAAAAAGTGTGCTTACAATCTTATTACTATATGCCAGAAGTGATATACTAATTATGATAACAGGAGTCCCTAGCATATAGAATTCTTACCTCCAAATGTGCATCTCAGGATGGAGGCTGTGATTACAGAACTGCTGCTGTTTGAATTCCAAATTTCCCAGATATTCCCACAGAAAGTAGATGTACTCTTTTAGTATTCCACTAAAATTTAACAATATAGTTAAAGCTTCGAGATCATGCTGTCACTACATATTCATTACTTTTTCCCCTGTTAAAGGCTGTTGCATTTGCAAGCCCTCATAGTTAAAACAAAATTAAAATGAGCAAACTAAAAAGACTCAAAAGCCACTGATCACCAAGAACATACCTTTTGAAATTCACTATCGGCAGAGACTATCTGGAAGCTCAGACGCTGCACAATTTCAAAACATAAAATTAGTAAGCACCTTCTACATATTCCATGCAGATAGCCAAGCTATTAAGACAAACAAACTTAACACCAGTATTTATAGTAAAATACTACATGTGAAATTTCTTCGATTTCATGGACTCATACTGCAGTTTGGTTTTAACCAAAGAATCCTGATCCTGCAACTAAACATTTAACTCTCATTTGTAAATCTGAAAGGCTACAAAGTAAATCACTCTTAAACAAAATAACTATTAAGACAAAACATGGAGGAAATATGCAATTTATCAAGCAAAAGAAAAAGCAACACTGTATTTACTCAAGACTGTAATCCCATAATTCAAGCACTTCTGATAACAGCATTAGGCAGCACATGGCAATAACTTTGTGGTCTAAAAAATGCCCAGTGCCAACTACTTCCACTGCTGCTAGAAACCAATATTATAAAAACACCACAGGTCACCAGTCTGTCAGCTGGCTTGGAGTCACTCTAGCCAGACCCCCCTGTCAGCCTGTTTCCCCTCTCCGGGGCCTTCAAGCCTCTGCTTCCATGGTCTCATATGCCTGTAAAGCCACACAGTCAGCTTGCATGGGTTTGTGGAAGCCAACAGTCTCATGGCAATGGCAAGTGCCTAGGATATATCAGTTTGAGGGACTAATTTCAAAGTGATTCCCCAACAGAAACCCAGGGCATCCTGAAACACCCACCACCACCATGCCTTTTTTTTTTTTTTTTTAAACACAGAAAAGCAAACAGAAGGAAATTTATAGTCACGCATCTCCATAAACCCACGAGAAATTAGCATTAAGCTCCAGCTGTACCCCACAATTTTTTTTTTTAATCCAAGGAAAGCTGGTATATTTGGAATATGAAGTAAAGAACAATTGCTGTGATAAAATGAGTCACCTCAAGGAGGCTGTGCAACAAGTTCACATTTCATCTGTCAGGTGAGACAGCACAAGTTTTTCACAAGAGACACACAGTATTAGATTAACTTTATTATGTTATCAAAGACAATAAAATATCCAAAAATCTCTTGAACTCATTCATACACAAAAGTGGCATATAAAATGCTAGGTCTCAGATTATGTTCTGTACAAAATACTGTTAAAGTGTAGAGCAGCAAAGTCATAGCCAAACATTCCCTGAATTTAAGAGGGCCTTGAACACTGTGCTCTGAGAACTACCTTAACACTAAGCATTCCTTCCTTTGGTCTGCAAGTCCTTTGCAATTATTGCTAGTTATTGAAACCTCATGTTTCTAACAACAGAATCACATAGTGACTCTGAACCTCTTCAGAAGTATTACAATGCCAGCTGAAGCCCCTTCAGCATTCTTTTTACATTTCGTCAAAAATAAACACATTTGGTCCTCAAGACTATTTTGGTTTCTGAAAACGTCCTGGAGAAACAAAACCATGTAAGAGTTCAGGAAAGAGAGTGACATGCTCTGTATATCTCAGGTATAATGAAGGCATGTCAGTGAATTTGAACATTTCATCTGTGAAGTGTAGCCAAGCACCCGAGTTACTTCTGCTGAGGAAGTGTCACATTCTCTTTATAGAAAGATGTGTCCCTCTCTGTCTCCACAAGAGCTCAGAATGCTCAAGTGCACATGGCTGTAGCAGGGCTAGAAAAGTAATGCCAAATATTCTTGCTTTCAAATATAGAGAAACAACCCTTAGTGAATAGGGCCTTTCAAAGGCTGAGGGAAATGGCTCTGTTTTAGTGACTCGAATGAGTTTCTTGCTGTTACGGGGAGCTTAGTATGAGACTGAAGAACACACTGACTAAACAGGTTCAGGATCTGAACGAAGCTTGGAAACTTTCTCCGGCTCAGGTTAAGAGCTGTTAGCCTATATTCTTATTCTCGAAGAAATAGCCTGCAATACAGCCTCTATCTCCACTCATCATAAACTCAATATTAACTTTCCACTTCAGCAAGAAATACAGACTTTGAAAAATTCTATTTTCTGTATTTTTTTTTTTTTCCTGCTCTAAAACAGTGATGTAGCAATTTATTCAAAAAGTGGGTCAGACTGCAGGAAGAGCTTCATCCGTGAGCAGCCTTGGAACAACAAGTCTGAAGCTTATCCAGCCAGCAGCCCTGCACCAAACAGAACAGTCAGCTAAAAACTTGAGTGTGTTACTTCATCTCAGCAGTTGCCATTTACAAGTAGCTTGGGAAACTCAGTACCACCTCCAAGGAAGTCTGGGCAATATGGCTGTGGAACTGCAGTTTCGTGGACAACCAGATAAACATTCTCTTTTAGAAAAGCAGAAAAAATGAGTCTTCCTGTTACCAAAAGTAATATGCAAGGATAATGAAACTACATAAAAAAAAGTTAAAACCTCAGAGTACATTTAGCATATCCACAACTCTGGTTTAAGTTGCTCTGAATTTACACATCTGATTTAAAACTTGAAGCCTTAGACTTACCCTGTGCCAAAGTGTTTGCATTCTGTAGTAACAACATTCGAGCCTACTGTCATCGCAACATCTATACATTTAAAGGCAGCATTTTGCGTGTGCTACAAAAATCTTTAAAATTTATCCTTTAAACAGCTTCAGTTTAAGTAATGTAACATCAGTATTTCTGATGAGTTTTTGTTCCATTATTGTTGGAGGACCCAGCATTTGTAAAGCATTGATACTGGCTTTTTAGGAAACTAACAGTCTGACTGACTGATTTTAAAGTAAGCAGAAGGGAATCTGTTAGTGAAATTATTTCTGTAAGATGATTTCTGTAATCAAGGTTGTAAATACTATGCTCATTTAAGCTGCCCTTTCTCTGGAGTTCAGTTCTGAAATGCTTTTTAAGCTGAGTAAAACAATATTGCAGCAATTCACTAGAGCTGTATCTAAACATTTAGGAAGTGCATATCCCAACTTCTTGAGACAGTAATAAAAAAAGTCTGTAATTCATATGAACTGTATTTTAAGTCTTAAATTTTAAGATTCTTTTTTAGCAGTGTTGATCCAACCGCTGGCCAGAAACCAGGTCAGAGAATTTGGCCAAGAACAAGTTTATATTTCATATTTGCAGTGACTCCTCCCTCTCACTTCAGGAAATTCACATTCCATTTTTAAACTGCCCACTAATTATCTTTTCCACTACGGGAGGTATTTTTCACCCAGAAGTGCAGAAATAATGCACTGTATGCAAGTTTTGCCAGTATTTGATTCTATTAGTTTTAACTGAAGTGCCACTGATTGTTACAAGCACCTTCCATCGCTTAGCCCTCTTTCCCCTATTGAGAAGTAAAGCACAAGGTCAGCAGTCTTCACACTATAGATAAGTCATCAAACTCTAGAATTTGAAGAGCAAACTATTTTTTCTTAAAAAAAAAAAAAAAAGCTAATAATATGTCTGAAGTAATTTACACATCTTTTCTCTTTCCCAAAAGCTCTAGCAACAGGAAGACTGAATGTGAAAAAAGTAACACAGTATCAAACCTTTTGCCTGTGACACTTAGTGTATCTGCACTCTTACAAACTAAGCTAAGTTTACTCTGCTTTCCAAATTCTTAGTATTTTTCTCCCTTGTTTCATGGGCATCTGAGATTGCAATCCTTCCCAGCCCTCCCCCTGCAAAACCTTCAAAGCCCACACAGCAGAAAAATCACATAATATGTACAAGGGGATGCAGAGTTTCCAAATCAAAGTCTCTGTTTGAATATTGGATACACCACCAGAGGTACCAAAATGCATATTTGACCAAATTTTCATAATGTGAAAATACCACAATTCATTATGAACACAAGTCTGAGACAAATTATCACAAACAACTTCTTGAACACAGAAGGAAAAAAAACAAAAACAAAAAATAAATAAATTCAGCTACCTAAATATCAAGGGATCGAAAGGCATTTTCCCTAATTTAAGGAAAGGCATCATAGGTGACAAAAATGACTGTCAACACAGGGTGTCACAAATTAAAAAGCAGCTTTTTCACATAGGTGATAGTAGTATCATTGGAAAGCATTTGAATATGCTCATTTCCTGAAAGCTCAAATACCACCACCTCCTGCTTCTGCATGTCCACCCATTTTTGACATTGCAAGGCACTCTGTAAGTTGACTGTACCATCCCCATCACTGTAAAGGATCTTGGGCTCTTTATCAGGAAAGCTCTCGTAATGGAAGGAATCGGGTGTTTCTACACCAGTACCATAGAGACAGTGAAGGCGCACACCAGGTGGTGTCATCTGGTACACCAGGGGCTCCGTGTCCTGTCTCATGAGCCAGCCATCCTCAAAGCTGATGTCCCTGTAGAATTTCTGATAATCCCGGAGAGTGTAGTTGGCTGTAGGAGTGCTTACAAAGACCTTATCTGGAGGCCATGTGTAGTTGTAGGGGAGCATCCAGTTTGTAGAAACTGCTGATCTTTGCTGGTCTCGGATCTTGAGTGAGCTGATGACAGGGATTCTGTTGTTGTCACCTTAGGAAAAAAGGGTGGAATTTCACTATAGACAATGCATTTGTCATACACCCCACAGCAATGAGTGCTATCCAAAGTAATAAAATGAATATAAGAGAAAAAACACTCATTCTCTTTGCTTGCAGGCACATTTTGGGAAAACTGTTTTCTCAATTTTTTCTGTCTTGGTGTTTAACTTCTGCAAACAATCTTCTCATAATATACAAATTATAAAATACAGATGAATGAATGACAAATCAAGAACACTGCTGCCTTTCCAATATGAGCCTTTGTAAAGCACAAAATATTCTCTAGAGTAGCTGACTGAGAAGTTAGTATTTATTAGGCATTATTTATACAATTTGTAAACTTAGTCTAAATGCTTAAAAATGGAAAAAGGGAAAAATGCATATTTTAATGTTTCTCATCCTAGATAATGAGTTTCCTTCAACTGTCTTGTCTGATCCACAGTCACTCACAAACCTGTTACATTTTCCCCTGTTTAGACTCAGCACAGAGCTAGTGTTTGACCAAGACACTTTTCAAAAGGCTCTGATTTTTGCACACATCGAGAAACAAAGACAATCCACCACATTTCTTGGCAGCTCACACGACTCAATCGCTAGCTGTAGGCAGCTTTCTTCAGATTGGAACCTTTGTGCTTTTGCCTTTCTCCACAAAATTAAAAGCTGCTTAATACATAACAGAGATACTGATTTACTAAGAAGAAATTTCTTCTTCTGATAAGCAGATGAGAAGTCCAGGACAGATCTGATTTCATTTTTCCAGTGACTATGTGGTAAGACCCGTTTTCCATCATCACGATGCTAACATTAACATCATTCCTCAGTTCTTTTGTCAGCTGAACCTAGAATCAACTTTGCCTGTATTAAGTCCAGGTGGGTACAAGATATAGCTGTCTAGGTCAACCACACCATAAAAGTGAGACTGAAATCTGTATTCTTGAAACAGCACTGAGCTTGTATATACAACAAAAATCCATAAGGTGGCAATGTAGGTTCAGCAGGGTCCTTAAGTGCTGTCTTCATTGCCATTAAGAGGACTACATGGAAACGTGGCCGATATCATTTTGGGATTTGATTTAAAAAAAGATTTTTTTTTTTTTTTTTTTTTAAAAAGGGAGACGGCAGGAACAAGAACTCTGGCTCTTATTTGCCACTTTGGTAAGACAGCTGTGGATTTCACAGAGTTCCTAGCCATTCATTTATTTTAAATAGTAATGGGAGCACAGAGAATTTATTCACAGATGGCCTTTCCCAGAGCAATGCAGCATTTTTCTCAGAAGCAAAACTTCTCTGTCCTAATACCCTGATAGTTTTATTTTTATAATTTCTTTGACAGACTAATTGCCATTCAAGTGTTAGTGCCTGGTGGGTTTGACTTATTACAGATATTTACGGCACAGTATTACTAGAAAAACACTTCTTAAGATATTATGTTCTGTTTAAATCTCCTGTGATATTCTTAACTCTGCTGTAAAAATATGGTGTTTAATACAGCAGTCACTCAGATTAAGAGATGTCATCATTCTAGTAGAAATTTAGCTATCCTTATTATGCATTTGTATAGCTAGCCACTTTGGATGAGATGCATTATTAATGATAAACCAGACGTTAAGAATGACAATTTAACCCAACAGAAATCCCAGGGACTATGGAATTCTGTGCAGTCATGTGGCACTTTACAGAGGCAATTTTAAAATTGCTCCTTTCCTGCCATTTCTGTAGCATGCGAACTTGTCAGATGAAGCCTGTGGGAAAAGGGAAATGGGTAAAAACCCATTATAGAGTCCAAATAGAGCTGCCTTTGCAATTGAATAAAAAAATTAAAATTCAATACAAATAACCAATTTAAGTTTTCTAATTAGTAACTCCAAATTGTGCATTCCTATTCAGATGCAAATGCCTTTGTTAAGCAAAGGGTTCTTTTGATCTGTCCACACTTGGCTGGCTCCTGGTATGTGCTCTGCATTTCGATGAAATCCAATTCTTTTGATGTCAGCTTTGCTTCGGAAGAAAATAATGATATCCAAAGCCAGCAAATTAGAAGAAAACTTAAACAAAATAAGCAAAGGCATTACATATTAAGCAGCAAAGCACAAAATAACTTACTGCTCTACCAGGAAATAATCACAATACTAATGCTGTAAGTGAACTTTTTCCACCAGTTGTTAGCAATTACTCAATGAAATACATTATGCTTCTTTATTTAAACTGTTAGATAACTGATATACTAACCCAAGATCTCAAAGATTCACTTTCCTCACCTGCAGAGTTCCAACACCACCAGCACTTAACCACCCTGGTTACAAGTTTCCTTTAATGTTCACCTCAAGCAGCCCTGTGATCTTTAATGAAAGGGAACTGATGAGCGGACTGGAGTCTGTCAGCTTTGCAATACTGAACTGAGAGCACTCAGACTGATGGCAGAAGTGACAAAAAAGGAAGGCACTAGGCCAAGCAGCAGGTGACACCACAGGCTGCTGGAATGAGGTTGAGTCAGAAGAGGGGAAACGGCTCCTGGTTAAGGGATGTAAAAACAATCCACTCCCACGTGCAGAAAGAATGACAGTCTGGTCACAGGGCTTGAAACGCCAAGTTGCTCTAACTTAGGAAGTTAAAAATATTTTTTCTTAATACCTCAAATTCTCATGCTGCAGTCACAGTTAACAGTCTAGTTATTCTCATCTACTCCTAAAACAATCAAATGCAAATCCTTAGGTTACCTACCTGAAGCCAGCACACGGAGAGTTTTAGCAACTCCTCCCCAGGGAGCACCTAATGACACGTAGTCCTTTATGTACTTGTCTTTCCACTCCTGCGTCTGATGATTGAGAAAGTAGAGGGTGTACATATTCCCCATACTATGGGCAATTAAGACAACAGGACTTCCATACTGTTCGTACATAGACTCTATCATCTTGCGAAGGGCCACAAAATAGTGTCCATTCTCATCTAAAATAAACACACACAGTTTTCAAAACCTTATCAAAGGCATTATTTGCCCCCTTTTTTTTTTTTTTTTGAAAAGCTACTCAAAAGCAAAGCAAACAGGCTTAAATCAGGCATCACGTTCAAAACTCTTTTTCCTATTCCTCTTAAACTTATGTAAGTATAGGTACAAACATTACTCCAATTCTTCACATCTTAAATATGAATTTTAAGACTCCCCCCCATCCCCAAAGAGGGAAAAAAAAAAAAAAAAAAAAGATACAAAAAGCAAAAGAAAATTACTTGGTGCCTTTCGCCAGGCCTAAGGTGCTCCTCTTACATCTTCATCTCGCTTGTAGCCCCAGTCTACTAAACTCTGCACCAGCATATAAAAATAACTGCCTGGAGATATCGGATGGGAGAGAAACAGAAGTGAAAAGATTAGCATGAGAAGCAGCCATCAGACAGGCTAATGATGGCAAAACAAATTAAGTTCAGGATGTATTACCTCTGATTCCACATATACAGGCATTAAGTGTAATCTAAGAATCTCTGACAATACAGAAAGCTGCACATTTGCTTTTCTCCCAAAGCAAAAGATTACTGTTATTAAAACGTGTTTCAACTTGGACAATTTATCAAATGACAGCAAATGCAGCATACACAGAAGGGATACATTTTCCTTAGCAAAACTATATATGACTCTTGAACCAAACCAAGAAATTCCGGCTTTTGTTCCCTGGCAGTTAACTTACAGTAGGACACAGTAAATGGTAACCTGGAGTTCACCAGCATTTGTTCTTGGAAAAAACTGCTTCCAGTGTACCCTAGAGCAAAGGTCTGGAAAGCACTGGAAAACTTTTTCTCTATCCATCATTTAGTGGATTGAAACTTAAGTGAATGACCATAATGTTCTAATGGCAAAGTGAAGTATTTGTAGACTGATGGCAAGCATTTGTGTCAAGATGCTAGCAATGCATTACAAGGTTTGAAATGTGGGATTCAAGTATGACCACTGTTAAATGCATTTAGTAGCACTTCAGGAGGATGAAAGCTCAGAAAAGCCTTCTAAAAATCACAGATATATTTATGTTTTTAACTATGTTGTTAAACATAATAAGGTATGTTTAATAGCACATTATTATTTTTATTTAACTTTATAGTTATAAAAGTCAAAACATCATGAAGGGCATCATTACTGCCCTTGTAGGGATTGCTCCCTAGAAACAGAAAACCAAAAATCCTTGCAGTGAAAGATGGCCCTTCCTGCAGTGAAGCTGGGTGCACTACTGGCTGTTAAATGGCTTAAGAACTCAGCCACAGCTTACACCTCCTCACAATAGTCTGCCAGAGTCATCATTTCCTGAAAGAAGAGTTCTCCCAAAAAGACAAAGGACACTCTCCACCCCAGCAAAAAACACCCTACAATCAAACCCAATTAATGCAGAAGTCTTTCAGAGTGCAAATGTAAGCATGTAATTATTCTGACACAGAGGAGAGAGGCAGTTACAGAACGTGGTGCTGTTATCGCCCAAGCCCTTTAACTCATCCTGGAAAGTCCTTACTCAAGACAAAGCAGAAACAATGTTCTTAATTTTGTTTTTGGTTTTCCAAATATAATGCATCTGTAGTCAGATTTTTCCATTCTCCCTATTTCATTTTTCAAAAGTATTATCAAGAGGCCTACTCAGGTTTTATCCAGAAAACTTTAATTTGGCATAACAATAAGTAGTAGGAAGGTTTCCTCTATCAATCTGTCAGGCCAAATGACAAACCAAATTCTAGTCTATTAACACAAGCACTTATAAGCCAACTGGAATCATGTGCTGTCCTACTTTGAAAGAAATACTGTAGTTCTAAACAGATCTGTAATTTGAAATCTAATTTCAGTAGCTTGTTGTAGAAAGACAAACAAGAACAGCCTAAAATGACCAATCACCTGAAGCACAGCCCGTACATACCAACACTCCTTTTGCTTGGGTCAAGGAATTCCAAGGAAAAAGTCTGTCCAAAGCCTGGGACTCTGATATCCACTCCATCTGGTGGCTCTGTAATCTTGCTTGTTCGATTATACACGAGCCTGGGGGGGGGGACAAAGATATGAATCATGACATATCAGCACATGACAGCTCTCGACTAAACATCTTACATTCTCCAAGTGCACTAACAAGACCCTTAAGACCTGGCAGGGGGACAGAGGAGGCAGACACAGCAAAAGTACTCTAGGAGCTAAGTGGTTATAAGGTGCAAACAAGTATTTTAGTTCTATTCTGTCCACGTAAAATCTAAGACTTTTCTGTAAAACTGAGTATACAGAAGAGTGGCTGGACTTCAGCTTTAGAAAGATATAAACTACTTTGTGCAGCTTTATACAGATACATCATTTCATTTCAAGTCAGGCATAAAATTGAGAAAACTTGTCAAGAACTCAAGAATGAAGGAGTGGCAGGAACAGATAAAATAACTGTAAAGTTGGATATCAGTAAAATTCCCCTGAACGCTAATGAATTATTTTTATCTAGTTAGGAAACTGCAGCAGCATAATGGAGTACTTGATATTTTTAAACTATTAACAATAGGTACCTAAAGAAACTCCACTCAGGCATGAAGTGTTTTGTACTTATTTTTAAAAACTGTTTGCCATACAAAGAACCTGAGGGGATTTTTTTGTGTCTTTATTAATACCATATCAGTCTCTGAAGTGCCAGCCTCCACCCCAGCTCAAGTGTCACAATCTTGACCGATATTCACACTTGGTGCACCAAAAACCTCCCTTAACCTGTGAGGCAAACAGCAAGACTGAAATAAAGCAGAGGCACTGCCACAAGATACAAAATAGAAACCACCACCATAGCAAAAACCTGCAGACCCTCTAGCATTGAATTTAAGACTCTCTGTTTTCCAGTGACTCAAAAATTTCAGAGCTTCAACTACAGCTCTTGTTGTTTCCTTAGTTGATTTACGTGGTAGAAGACTTCTCTTTAATCTTTCAGCAAAAAGCACTAAGATGCTACTAATAAACTATACAGAATATATTTACTGTATACATATAATGCTATCAGGAAAAACAATTATAAAATTTTATCTTTGAGAGAGATTGCCTAGTGTGGGTAAATCAGTAAATCTAAAAGCTTTCATGGAAAAAAAATTAAAAACAACAAAAGCCATAATGACATATCCCTGCGGTATTCTATTTACATTACAAAATATATTTGGGCCTATATGTTTAGAATTCCAAGCAGAGATTTTCAGGAGATGTAGCATTACTTAAGAGAAAACTAGGATAAAAAATTACTTTGAAGTAAACACAAAGTTCAAAACGGAAATGAGCACCAGTGGTGCAGTTCACTTATGTCCCGTTCCCCCATTGTGAAAGAACAGCAATTTGTTGGAAAAGCTTGGGTTTGGAGGGAACTTCAGCACTGAGGTCAATCTGTACTACATAGACCTTTATTAAATAAATACATCCTTTAAGTTATATTTAGTACTGCAGAGCAGGCTACCCAAGACCTGTAGTGAGCCCTGCTGCTTATCTGTTCTAGGTACAACAATAAAAGTAACATTCAGGTGATTCCACTCATTCCTTGTCTACCGAGTTACCCATTGCAATTTATGATGCTGACATATGTACAGTTGCACAGTCTTGGAACATATTCATGCACTACGACCACAAAGATGATCCAAGTATTCAAAATATTAGGTGCCTAGATGACCAAACTCATAGAAGCCATTAATATTTTCAGTTTTGTTTGCCTTGGATGTTCAGTGTCATCATTCAGAGAGTCATAAAAAAAAGTCACAGAATTCTGCCTAACTTTACTTTAAGAGGTTAAAAAAAAAGGGTTATGAGGAGGCACGACTAAACTTTATACACTATAGAAAAGTTATTGTAGTTTTAATTTTATTATTGAGGGAGAAATTACAAGAAAAAAACTGTTAAACTGTGTTTTGTTAACATTGCCTCTGTCTCTGAGAGCTCTAAGCGATTTCTCTCATTGTTCTTGAATTGCAAAAAGAAAGTTAAGTTTGAGGTAGCCATTCTGATCTAAGCATCACAGTCTAAGTACAAGTGCAGTATTTCTGGTCTTACCTGATATTATCAATCCAGCAGTCAATGATGACAGGCAGAAGCAATTCTAAATTCAGCCACAGTGTAAAATAACTGTCCGTCTTCTTAGAGCACAGATAGTGCACTACTGATGGCTTATCTAATTTGGCTTCCAACTGATTGCCCAAGTCCCCTGGAACTGAAAGAGATTGAAGTAGATATGTATTAACTTGAAATTCATTGCAAATTTTTAATTATAGAATACTCTACAAGTTTCAATGTTGTGTAATCCTGTAGCCTCATATCCTGATGGATTTTCAGACGCAATTAGCTGGGGAACCACACGTAAATAATTCGAGAGCAACATTTCAATGCCTTCAAAGAGCAGACTCCAGAGAAGCAGGTCACACTGGGTCACAAGTATCAACAACAGATTGACTCACACCTTATCAGGATTATCTCTCTTCTAAAGCATAAACTGAATAAGGATTTTTTCTTCAGAACATTGCAAATGGATAAGTCTTTCTGTTCTTTTTAAACAGTATCTACAAACTATGGAGTTTTTCCTTTTCACTTCATCTCCTACTGCTATGTTTTTCTTACACAAAATCTAGCTGGATTGCATAGTTATCCCATCATAAGTTGGTGTCTTGTGCATCAGGTTGGGGGGTAATAACAGTTTTGGTCTTGGCATTCTCCCTCCCCCTGTGTTGCCTAAATAATACCTGGAGTCAAGGGTCTTTGCACTGTTCGTAAGGTATATGCTTGTTGCTACTATTCCTTCCATGGAACTGCATTGCCATGTATTTATTTTCAAGACAGGCCAGAGAACAGGCAGACTTCCACAGTAGAACTAAACCAAAAAAATGCTCTTATTTTCAGCAATGAGTTTGCAAAAGAGCTCCCTAAGTTTTGCAACGTTTAATAGGCTTTTTTTTTTTTTTCCCTCCCACAACAAGGGGGATAAATATAATTCTGTAACTGAAGAGTCTCTCCATATTAGAAAAAAATAAGTTCATTATTATTTAAAAAAAAAAAAAAAGTTTGACATCTTTCAGCTCTTTTTCAGCTCCTCAGCTTTTTCCCTCCGACCTGTTTTGCATGTGTACAACTGCACCCTGTCTAGATGTAAAAACTTTAATCTTGAAGCTTTTAACTACAGGCCTGCACTCAGTTTGCTGACCAATGGAGAATACTTCTCACTGAAAACATAGTACAAGTTTACTTCATATCATTGCCAAGTTTGCTTCAGATCATATCTGCAGCTGAATATTTTTTCCCTTTTGCTTTTAAACACTATCTCCAACAAAAGTAGTGAGCCAGCTAGCATATACAAGACAGGTTGCTCCCAAATCTGGGGAATATTTAAAAAAAAATAATAAAAAAAAAAAATCTTTCTGCTGTGTTCAAGGAGGTCACCACATACGGTCAAGTAAAGCAACCTCTGTACTGCAATTAATTAAGCAGCAGAAAAGCAAACAAATTAAGTCTCTGAGGCGCTGCCCGAGCCAAAGACTTCAGGTGCACTGCAGAACAAGGCTTACAAGCAGAACAAAGTCAGTTACAAACGCAAGTCAGTTACAAAACACCAGGCCTACCAGCACAAACCGTCTTTTGCTCTATGAACAATTTCCTATGTAGTTTTTGTTTTGTTTTTGCTTTCAGCATTCTGCAACTTTGATATAAGGAAACCACTAGTGATAGCTCTTTCTTGCTAAATCATGGGCCCCTGCTCATCTGCTAGGTGATCGTTCTTAGAAACGCTCTAGCATAGCTAAGATACTGCCCTACAGCAAAACCACATCCCACTTGTGCAATTCTCATTCTGTTTTCTTATACAGTGCTTAGAGATTTATACTTCAATATGCATTTTTTCATTTCATTTTCAGTAAAATTTTTCATTTAATCTCAATCAGTTTCCATGTTACAGAACCTTAAGCTGTTTCTGACATGTAAACATGTACTCTTCTTTCTTCAGATCAGTCTCTTCACCACAAAAATCTTAGGATATACACCCCGAGAAAAAAAACACCTGAAGGACTGCTGAGAAAATAACTTCATAAGCTTGTTTTGCAAGTTGAGAAGTGTGGGATGAGAAATGAAGCATGGAGAAGAAAAGAGAGAACAGTAGGTAAGTCTGCTTCACAATACTCAGTATCCCTTTCTTCAAGCCATTGCAATCTCTTACTGGAACAGCTAACTTAACTGGAAAGCCAGATATGTTTTCATGGAAGCATTTATGGCAGAACTGAAAAAGGACACAACTCCAGAGCAAATAGAGCCTGGGACAAGTAGTCTCTTACACCCTCCCTTCATCACAGTTGCCCCACCACAGAAGGTAGTATCTCAGGATTTCTTTATTGACTACCCCTACTTTCTCATTATATTACAGAAATAAAAACACTAAAAGCCTGAAGTGCAACATTTAAAGACCCAGTAGCTCCAAACAGTTTATTTTAGGTTGTATTTCAAGGACTCTGACGTCCTGGAAAGCATAGTAAGGGAGATTACGGTATTGCATCATGCACTGGAAAAAGTTCACTGGCGTTCAGTCTGGGAACCTTGCAAAGTGTTGTTTAGTTACTGCTTATAGAAGTGTAAAGCAACAGCTTGTTTAACAGCCTCATGCCTGTTCTGGCTGCTCTATCAGAGCTCTCAATTATAAAAAGAACGGAATGTAATTCTATTTATATCACTCATGGCTGGCCAGTTTTGGTAGCAGACCTGCTAAGGCCAAAAAAAAAAAAAAAGATGATTTTGTCTTCCATTCCAATGCAAAACAGAGAGGCAAGTTACTCAGAGGAAAAACAAAATTTACGTTTATTGACAAAAGTACTGAAACCAGTAAATTATACAAAGTTTCAGTTGGAATTGCCAGAATAATCTTATGAACTACAAGTTTAATTTAGTAAAATATTTAAACCTCATTTTTTTGAGGGAAAAAAGCTGTGTTCCTGTGTCAAATTCAGAGCAAAGGCATACTGATTATTCAAGGAGTGACAAAGAGCAAATTGGTTAACTGAACAAAGGATGGGGAAGTGATAATTTCATAAAATTCTAAGCAAAAGCTAAGGGACAACTTCCACCTCTGCCAAGATACAACACAGGTGTTTAAAAACAGAGTCTTATGCGCAGGTGTAATCCCTGTTTGTTTATAAAGCTAGAATTAAGATTTTCTGCAGGTTTACTGAGCCACCTAAAACATTTTTATATCGATAGGCTGTTAATCACGGAAATTTCAGAGTCCATGTTTTATTTGCAAAAGTATATTCTGCAAACTCAATAGGATTCATGACAAAACTATGAGCAAAATGTGTAAAATTTGATTTTTCAGATTAAGAGTTTAAGATTATGAAAAACAACATGCAGGAATCTTCATTCCTAACCCAACACAACCTAACTGTTAATGATTTACATTTTGGCTGGAGAACTATCTAGTGGCTTTTTGATCAGTAACAGGTTGGGAAAAAAAATACTCAGCAGATTGCACTGAATATTAATTCCACTGGAAAAGAACAATAGCTTCCTGAATTTTCTATAATGGAACTTTAAAGTGACAGAAAAAAATATTTCTATTTGTTCTCAGACTATACATGGAAAACACTTCTAGGTAAAGTAATTTGCAAGTTAGCTCTTCATCCTGTTATCTACCAATATCCATAGTTTCTAAGCCTTTAAAGTTTAAGGTTCTGATTTTTAAAGTCTGCAAACCTACCTTATAAATTCACAAAATAACGGGCAAGTCAACTTTTACAAAATACATCAGCATTCCAAGCAAAGATCTCCAAAAGAACCCCAGTAACTAATTTGCAGTTGTGTAATGCACCTACCAACTTCTAAACTGAGACTTTTGGAAAGGGAATGACGTTTTCATGTTGGGCAGGAAAAGGTGTTCCTGTCAGATTTGATCATTTAATCAGCTTTAGAATATTCTTACTTTTCACAGGGACTGTAATTCCAACAGAAGCCATTTTGATACATTAATCAGATCAATTTGGTTCTAGTATTTCAATATCTTTCAGTGCTTTTTGCATGAACTGGCCTGACAAAACCAGTAGATCTTCTTCTGAGTGCTGCTTTTGTAAGATTTAACTTTAAGCGAAGCACAATTTTAAATTTCTTTAGAATGTTTAAAGCCATTAGATTTTTCTACATGTGAAAATTATAACAACTACATTTAAAATATTTTGACACTCCTGCCCATCATTCTAATACAGCCTTAATGAGTGACTGACAGTTCCCAGAAGAAAACAATAAGCAATTTGCAGCCTTAAAAGTGATTTCTGCTAATACCCCTCAGGAAACAAAGATCAACAAAAGCAATGAATGGGGAGAAGGATCCTTTAAGATTATAGCATTTGGAAAAAGAAGAATAAGAAAACAGTTTCAATATAATAACTGAAAAAATAAGTCTATCACTCATGTGGCAGAGAGAGCACCAATTTATTTATTTATTTATACTACATCTATCTGAAAGCAGGTGATATACATCAACTATTAACCTCCTCCTTTTTTTGTTCTATAAATCAGTCTCCCTTGACAATGAATAAAGTTTTCCAGGAATTTACTTGAAATTCTGGCTATGGAATTCTCTAAGGAGGATGTCTCAAAGCAGCTTATATACTCAGCAACAGCCTGCCACAGAAAAGGCCCGTGTTTAAAATTAGGAACAAGAAAGCAAACAAGATCTCACATGATACTTCTAGATACCTCAGATCACATGAGGCATGAACAGTTAAATCACTGCTGACATCTAGTTAACTGACCGTACAAACACACGCCCCTCAATTAGTAGTCAGCAGGAATTCACAGAAAAACCTCTTTTGCATATAAATCAATTATTAACAAACTTCACTTAGGTGTCTTTCTAGAAAACTTTAGCCAAGTACCTAACAAATTGTTTGCAGAAGGTATCAGAACATTGATATAGTAATTGTGTTGAGTCAGCTCTAAAAGGTAAAGAGTTCAGTGAATCCACTGCTGATCTTATAAGGACAGGTTATCAGCACCCCAAATTGATAAGACATCAGGAAATATGTAGTGACCAGAGAAAACGAAGCAGAAAAAACAGCCACAAGGAACTGCCACTGAGGGCAGTAACAGACAAGTGTTTTGAATTTATAATCAAACAAATAAGAGCAGTGCAAGAATATTTTGAGTATGAGTATAAAGCTGCTATCTGGAAGCAATTGCACAGCATGAGTTTTTTTATAGCTACTGTCAGTGGAGCAAAGGTATTCATTAGATTATCCTGGTTCTTAAACATTATTTTCCTGTCTCAATATATTGTTCTGGCTTAAAAGGAAGCTCTTTAAGATTTTCTAAGTATGAAAGCAATGCTGTAGCTTAACTAATACCTCTTCCTCCAAAGTACTTGAAGGAGTAACTCCAAAACAATATTTTTACATTTTACTGGATACAGTCTCTTGGATATCAAGACTTCAGGCAGGACTTCGGAAGTAGAGCTATGACTTTTACCTCATATTTGTTCTATTGTAGTTCTACTACTACCCTCAAATACCTTTTGCTGTTTTTTTTTTATTTCAATCTTATGGAAAACTCCAATTGTAGTACTTTTGCTTTGTAAAAGCAAAAATAATCTATATGTGTTACTCCGTTGGTATGTACAAATGTGATCTTCAGACAAAATAGCTTCTGCTACTAAGGCAGTACTTGATGATACACAGACCAATTTCAGTAAGTTTTAATTCACATGGAATGGTGTCACTGTCCCCATTCCTTGGGCAAACTCCCCCATTAAGCTAATTCAAGTATGAAATTATTAATTCCTCATCGGGTTAATTTTCTCCAGGTTTAAAAAAAAGCTGGCACGAGGAAAGCAAGGGGAACGGCAGTGAACGCTTACACTGACTTAGCTGTATCACAGAACCACATTTCATTTGTTGCTAGTGAGGGGCTCTACAAACTCGAGATCTGTTGCCACCACAAGAAAAGGAAGAAAGTCTCACTGTTTACAGCCAATACTTACAGGGTTGCATTCAGGCAGCTCATCTGTTCTCTGATTTGAGAGGTTCCTAAAGGAATATTTTTGTTAGTACCTGGGGAACAGGACAAAATTATCCATCTCTAAGCAAGGTCCCATATTTGCAGACCACTGCTCCATTTCCTCCCATTACATAGGTAAGCCCAGGTTGCAACTGCAAGTTGGGTCATTACAGGAAAGGTTTCCAAACAAGTTACTCCAGGCCTTGCGACTATCATGGTATAAAACATTTCTTAAGTGATCACTATGTGGACAACATTCCTTCCTCCTTCATTCTCTCAAGACTACCAACTTGCATAAGGTAAAATACAAAACTCTGAAGTAGAAAGAAGTTACAACATCCAAACTGACTATGAAAATGCAGTTATTACAAAACAAGAACATATTTAAAATTGGACATAGAATGAAAATGAGGGCTGAGATACCAGCCTGATAAAACAAGAGCATCAGCTCTATATCCTCATCTTACCTGGATTTTGGGCTAATGCAGCCCATATAATACCACCTCTCAACCTCTGTCTGCATTTGTGATTCCAATTCTTCCCTCTCCCAAGCACCATCTATCTTAAGCCAGAACTTGGAATGCCTCCCTAAATGATTCTTCTAAATGCACTGAAAATTTTCATGCAGTGATTCCTAAAAAGCTTATTATTTTAACGTCACACATACAAAAAATGTTGAAGAAAAGGCCTTAAGAAGTACAATTAAGATGAGAACATTTCGTACAGCCCCAGTGAGTGACCGACAGTCACCCCTTACTCTCCCCTCCTTTATTTGTTTGACCTTCACTTGCTCTGTCATGTCTAATTGAAGCTAAGCTCCTGGTGCAGGTGTTTTTATAAAGACACAGTCATTTCTAGACCTGAAGAACGTGGTATTTTAAAACAGTAAGTTGCAGCAGTGTCTAAGAGCCAGCCAACCTTCTCAAACACATAGACAACATAGAACAACCATTTATGAAGATGGAGGTAAAGATGCAGCCTTCACTTTGTGGACGACTCAGGACTGGGCAAGAGAAGCAGAAGACAGCAAATGAAAAATGCAGGAGCTAACAGACACACAAGTTACGTGTTTGCTGAAAATTCATTTTAATAGCGAAAGATCTGTGGTTATAACCACCAACCGTGCTCAGCCTCACAGCACGCACTGGAATATCTCATAGAAAAATAAGGCATAAATTAACCATGCTTTTTAAATCATTCATAGGGAACATATATGGTGACAACAGATCCATCAGTAGCAACTTCACATTCCTACAGTGAGGATCCCTTTATGCTGCTTTGGTTCCCTCGTAGTTGGAGTTGAATGTTGGACCAGCAACTAAAGCAGCAGCACCTTTGCAGCAAAGAAGCTTTTGCTGGATTCAGCACCAACCACTTCTTGGTGAAACCTGCTGTTACAGGGAGATGGAATAAAAACAAGTCTGCTAACCTGCAGAGGCCGAACTGAAAACCATATGTCTTGGTAGCGCTTGAAGTCTAGCCCTTTATGATCTGCTTTGGCAGTTTGTTTTCCCAAATTCACATCCTCTCAGATGTTTAGTTCAGACATCTGTTAAGAACTGTGAACTTGTACACTGTAGCCTAGCAAATACACAGTCTCTTTAAAGTCTCTTGTTTAAAGTTTGCCCTGTTCTGTCAGGGGCTTCTGACAGAAGTAATTAATAAGGTCAGCAGCAAAACCCAAACTATTATTTCTAAATGGAGCTTAATCTGAACAGCCTGCTGGTTACTCCTTTCCTAGCATCCCCTCCTTTTCTTATGTTTCCCCCCTTGGCATCAACATTATTTGCCCAGTGAGAGCACATAACATACTGAAAAAGAGTCACGGGATGATTTATAGCACTACCATTAAATGCATTTGATAAATGCATTAGGAATGGTTTAGAATTACTATTTCGATACACAAGTTATGCAAACAACGCTTATTCACTTTCTTACCAAGAGACACGAAAAGCATCTAAAATTTTAATTAGTATGCCTTGCACACGTTTGTCCTAAGTTACTGTACGTTAACGAAGTGAACGCAGCTCGCTGCTCCTGTCCCGCACACACCTGCGTTTTGGGGCAGTTTAGGGCAGCTTAGCTAACGCAAAGCCGCATCCTTCGCCTTCGCACCCGCTCCCCCCCGGCGCGTTCCCTCGGACGGCCCGGGACACGCGCGGACGCGGCTCCGGAGCGGCCGCTGCTCGGTGTCCCCTGGCTCTTACCCAGCACGACGGGCGGCGCCGCGGGCCGGCGGCGGGGCAGGCAGCCGCAGGGCGCCAGCAG
>JAYECN010812326.1:0-43143 GCA_035222435.1 Microcambeva ribeirae
AGTTTAAACCTGTTTCAGCAATCACCCCAGGGGGAAAAAAAAAGAAAAAAAAAAAAAGAAAAAAAAAAGCTATTTGTAGGGGTTTTTTTTTTCCCCCCTAAATCTGTGCTGTGGTCACATTTGCAAAGACAGAGCATCCATGCTCTCTGAAAACTTCGAAAATGCCACTTTTTATTTATCCAGTTGAAGGAATAAAATTCATGCTGCAACACAACAGCATCAGTGTAGCGATGTTAAATTTGAGAGCGCAATTCTGTTTTGAAGCAAAGCTGATCTCATCTATACTCTTGTACCTAACAAGGACCAAGACACACTTGCCTAAGAGCATTCAAACACCAGGACACACACCTTCAAGTGATCTGGCCAGGTTTATTTGGAGTGACAAGGAGGACAAGAGATGCAGCTCTAAAATCCTCACCACCTCACCAGGAAACTTTGGAGACTGGGATGGTATCCTGCTGATTCTGGCTATCTGCTCTTTTGTACCTTCAAGCAGCTGACAGGGACTGTGATTCTTTCATCCTGTCTCACCTTTGGGAGTCATTAGCATTTATGCACCATTCTTTTGTCTCTTTATAGAGGTGTCCTTTAGTTCCAATCTTCTTTATCTTCCCACTGTATCTGTTAATGGCTTCAGTTTGCAGGCTGTCTTTTGTTGCAGGTTGACTTTTTTTTTTAAATCTGGATGTCCTCCCAAGGTGCACGTAGATGCATGCAGGGATCCTGATGACCTGTTAATCTCGGTACTATCAATGCACAGGTTGTTTTATCACTTATTCTTGTTCCCATACCAAGATATTGTCACTTACTCCACCTGGATCCAGAACTAACCAAGAGGTTCTACAACTGCTTCCTTAAGGTCAGCTCTGGTATGGGGCAGCTACAGATGGGTCAATATGGATAAAAGCAGCAGACGAATGTTAAAAAATAAATAAATAAATAAAAATGAAAACAATGGATTAAAAGAGGCAAGAGAAATTGCTGTGAAAGAGTTGTGAGACATCCCACCTGGGGCTTCCACGCCTTCAGGTCAGAAGCTGCCCTCACACCTTTGTTTGGTAGGTATGCAGTGCCCAGCCTGGTACCTTGCTGACCCTGACGTGCGGGCCTGCAGGCTGTCTCATCACCACTGAGTTGCATGGCCATTTGGACTCTCCTTGGTCACCACCTCCAAGCACACAGCACCTTCATTGGGTGCTGTGAGCCTTGCTGATGAGGTCTCTGGTCCATTGGGATTGGCATCATCCCCAGCACCTGCTCCCCTTAGCATGCTGAGCCACCAGGTCTTCTTCTTTATTCATGCTCAGGTGACTTCAGCTTCAGCATGCTTATTACAAGTCTTTACAACCTGGTAACAGCTTTAATTTGCCTCACCTCAGCTCTTTAGAAAGTCTTTTAACTACCAGTACTAATCAACAACAAATATCAACAAAATGCATCCAATTTTTCTAACACTGCTTTTTGTTCTCTGGTTTCTTTTAACATACAGCAACAGCTGTCATAGCTTTTTGTCTGTCTCTGCTTTTCATGTACAAAACTCTTAAAGTTATTTAGATTATGATTTTTTAAATTTGTTCTTTGTATTTGCTAATAACTGACTTTTGTTTCAGGTAAATTTAATCTAGCCTAGCCTTAAATTTAATCTAGCACTGGAAAATATGCCAGATTTCATTGTACACTAGATTAGTAAATGATTTCAATTAATATAAAGCATCACATTTTGAAATATTTCCAGTGATTTTTGAATGTGTAAGCACATTCCCACTTCTGTAAGCACTTTAGCAGTATCTCACTAATATTGAGCAAACTTATAATGTTCCAAATAAAGAAATTGAGTAAATCCAAGTGAATTCACTTTCTTAGCATGATGAATAAAATGTTACATACAGCTTTTCTCTGACAATTTTAAGCCTCATCAAAATATCAGTAGTGAATCTGATTCTCAGCAGATCCACCAGACTCATTTTTTGATCTGCTGGACTTTGTTAAGCAATGCCTATGTTAGGCTTTCTTAGCCCTTATCTCCAAACTTGAGGCCATCATGAAAACCCCTCATAGTGATTAATTTCTTTTTTTTTTTTTTTTTTTTTTTTATGTTTGTCTTTCTTCAAGGGAACCCTTCATATCTTAGATTTAATACTACAGTTTTTGATTTCTTTGAAAACAAAAACAAGTTGTATTTCCATTCTATTTACTCTTTCTCCATTGACTGGGACTAGAATTTTATTATCACCACATGTAGGATATAATTGTTTAACCTTACAAATTTTATTTGGCTGTAGCATTCTGGTAGCTTTTAAAATAAAATATGTTAAAAATCTCTGGCAGGAATTAACTTTGTGCCTGATATAGTCCTTGCACTGGCTTATCATTATAATTTAAAATCTTGTGAAATTTGTAAACCCTTTGCATTTGCTAGATTGGAACGCATAAAAACTGGCAAGGAAATAAAAAGGAAAGGGTGAAATTCTTACTGTTTGTTACCAGTCCTAAAGTTTATAGGGTTTCAAAGTCCAGACAAAGCTCATTTTCTCCTCTTCTTTCAAACAATTTACTCTTCTCTCCAAACAAGAGCTAAGGGCTCCAAGGTGATAGATTAACCTAAGGTATCTGCTAATAAGGGATAACATAATCCATAGGGGGTTATCCTGCAGTATAAAATACAGACCTCACATACAATTCTGATACCAAAATTGCTCTGAAATTCCCAAGTAGCAATGGATGCCACTATCAAATTGCATATTCTACATCCACAGTTAATCATCATCTCACCATATTACAAAAAACTACAGATCTAGGTGCTAAAATCTAAACTTTATTCCCCAAACCCTTGATCTCACTGTCAGAATTTCTATTCAAACAACAACCATATTTTAATCATTTTGCTAGATGAGCAGAAATAGTGTTAAAAAGATTTGAAATCATTTTCTGACACACTTATGAATACTGAGAAAACACAAACAGAAAGATCATTTAGGCAGAGTAACTGAAGGATGTCTGGTTAAAATTAACATATACAAGTATTTCCAAATGCAAACCTTACTCACCCATATTGGCCCTATAGTTATGCAATACTCCACAACATAGCACAGTCTCATCTCTGAAGTTTTTAATCAATGCTTCATTTAAATAAATGTTTTAGAGCTAACCCAGAATGTTCCACAGCATTTTATACACACAGAAAAGAATATAGTGAAAAGTACACAGGAAATTTCGTTTTTATTATGCACATATAGCTAAGGTGTCTAAACATCCACATCACACCCTTATTTTTCTTTTCTATTAAATATAGCCAGAGATGCTTTTGGAATCAGCTTTATATAGTGATAATTTCTCCTGAATTATGTGAATATTTGTATTAAATATTTCTTCTGTGTCTATGAAGGATCCATGGCATTCCAATATGTCTTGTTACTGTGTAATGTTTTAGTCATTTTTGCTAAGCTACTTTTTCTGCTTTATCCATTAGTTCATTAACTATAGCCTGATTTTCTCCCTGCTCAACTTGTCAAGCTTGCCTACTTTGCTCTCCTCTTCATTTGCTCTCTTTTTATGAGCTTACGATGCTTTTTTTCCCCTATAAGGTACTCCTCAGTGGTTTTATTTAAGGTAATGACCTCAGCGGCATTATATACATTATAAAGCTAAGGAAACTCAGAACTGAGCCCTTTGTTCTTAAGTCATTTGAAGCGTGCACATTCCATTACCTGTGAACAATTTTCCTTAACTTGATTTCAGATATTAAATAAATGAATATTGACTGAAGCATTGCCTTCTTTCTGGAGACAAATCCTAAAGAAACGGCTTTCAGTTTTTCATTTGGATATATCTCCTTTAGAAAAATTGTTTCAAAAATCTGAATGTATTTACTTTTTTCTTTTTTACCCTAAAGCATTTACTTATTTTTTTTTAGATTCTATGGGAAGTCTCCGTTATACTGTATGCCATTGTGTTTACCTCCACTTTGAGTTTTACTAAGACTAAAAGTCCTTTTTTGTTTTTCAATGTTCTTCTCAAATTATCTTTTAAAGAGGCAAATTATACTATGATTATTTAAGCTTTCCTGCAGTGTCTGCATCTCTCACATATTTATGCAAAATGGCTTCATAATCCAAACACCCATACATTTTAAATGATTTTCAAGTAAAATCAAAGACAACTTTTGTTCAATTTGAGCTATTCTCATCATAGTAGGTGATGAAGAGCAGCAGAGGTAGGAAATGACTGGAAGTATACCATAACCCCTAATATATTTACCACTCAATTGAGCAGCTCTTTCAGATGGAGAGCAGTTTAATTGAGAAGATCTCTTTGAGATTTGCTGTTTTTCTACATTTTCTCTACTAATACATTTCCCCAAAATTAGCCATCCCAATTGCAAGAGATACAAATCTATACCAAAATAATAAAAAAAAAAGGTAAATGAAAGAATGGAAAATGAGAGAGATCTGTGACTTTCACAGTTTACTTCAACAAAAATTTAATTTCTCCCAGTTTCCCAATATTCCTCCAACTAGCTAAGGAGGAGGACTACAAAGATACTGCTTCTACCTCTCTCTCCATGTGCTCCAGTCATGGAGGAATGGGAAAAAACCCACAACACTGAAAATAAGCTGACCTTCCTTTAACAAAATACTTCTGTGCAGGCTTAAGGTTAAGCTCACACACCACTTACAAGGCGGATAAAATACTGTGATCGGTTGACAGTCATAGTTCTTCCTCCAGTCTTAATACCTGCAAAGCTTTGCCAGGAAGCCTTATTTGCAGCATTCATCATCTTCGTGACCTGCTTTTCAAGTTCTTCACATACCATCAACAACTAATGTTATCCCTCTTCTGACCCATTTTGATATCTCTGTTTGCAGAGGACGACATGTTGAGGAGATGTGCCCATCTCTGCAGTCTTACCAGTACATTTTCCCCCAGGTTGGGACCATAGATACTAAAAGTGTCCTACAAGCCTGAACTAAGATGGACCTTTCTCACACGAGCTACTATAAGCATCATTCTCTGTGCCTCAGGAATTCCCAGGGGTGAAGTTGTGAGCAGTCAAGACTGATCTCCATGTGCTTACCAAGCCACTCACGGCCTGGTGGAAATAAATAATTTTTCAGTTTTTATTTTCTGTCTTTGTTGGCAGATTCCCCAGTCTTCAGTGACCTTTATTTATTTATTTTTAATTTGAGCACAAATTAAGATATCAGACTCTTGATTCTGCCAAGACATGTCTCTGCATGACCGGAGGCCCTCTACTGATTATCTCCAAAGGCAGATGCTTTGAGCATGATTCACAGTGGAAAATAAGAATTGCGATGAAGTTATTCTACGCTATAGACAGATGTTAGCAATTAATGTGCAACAAACACATTAAAAATTGTGGTTTAGGGGTAAAGAGCAAGAATTGCATTAGTCTTCAGAATCACATTCTGTAGGGCACAATGCTGGAGAGAAAAGTCTAGGTGAAACAGGCAAACCTGTTCCCTGGTTTCCACCCTATCTCCACTAGCAGCTCTGCTATGCATTAAGCAAATTATTTCTGATCATTATCACTATCAAAATACATTTTCACTATCAAAAATGTCTGCAGTATCAGATTTACAGGATGCACATCAGAATAAAAGGAGAGTAGGGCTTTGTACTACTGTAGGACTTTGTACTCCTGCATAAAGCTATGCCATACTATTTACCATATACATTTTACTTGCCATTTTCTCTGATAAATACAAAGACTAGTCCGTATCAAGTGATACCACTCTTTTGATATATTTTGGAAGGGAAAGTAACTCTAGAAAGAAGCATGAAAGGTAAGAAATAGACTGGTACATAAGATTTTTGTGGGTCATACCTAGGACACAAGAACCACCATTCCACCTTTGGCTGTACCTAGAAGTTCTAAACACAAGGACTGTAATAATTGGTATAACAAGCATTTCTACTTTGTTACCTAATGAAAAAGTTTGTATTCCTCTTTCAAACGTAAAAAGATTAAAATTGTGCCTGTGGTATGTAGCATAGCAACTCACACTTCACCATCAAATGCCTTTTCTATATCAAATTCTTGTGCTCCTGCAGTTCTGTTTTATGATTACTTATTGTATGTACTGTACCATTTGTCTTGGTACAAAAACTGATCAGTGTGGGAAAGTGCTTAAACAAAGAGAAAAAATGTTCAGGTCTGCTTAGCCCATTGAAGTCTTATTTAGCTTCTTGGGAAAGTATCTGCACAGACTTCTTGCATCAGATCCTAAAGAATAGAAATGATTAATAACTATAACACACAGGAGTATTCCTCAGCCTTCAATAAAACCACGCTATTGTTCTTTTTTTTTACTGCAAAGCACCACTAACAATTATTAAATGAAAACCATTAATTATGGCAAGTTCCAGATGCCATATGCATTTTTTTTTTCTGAGATATCATCCACTCCATTTTTTTAAAATCTCTTTTTAAACAATATTTAGTTCCCATGAAGGAAAAAAAAATTAAAAAAAAAAAAAAGCATTACCTGCACTTTTAATGCCTACTGCAAAAAGTTTTGAAAGCCAGAAGAAAGCCCCAGAAAAAAATGTCCTCCTTCATACAACACCTGGGATATTATAGCATTTAATCTTCTGTAGCATCAGATGATGTGACAAAAATTGAGCCACAAAGGTGTGCTTATGTGATTTAGTAGAGCTACTTTTCAAAGACAGTCATTGAAATGAAATAGTAAATGCCACAATGTCATCTTTCCTTGCATATCTGCTAGCACTTCTCTGGTTTAAACAAAGCCAATTATTTCAAAATATTTATCATAAAAGCTCACTACAAATTTGAAGCATAAGCAATAGGTATGAAGCTAAGCAGAGAAGGATAAGCTGGTCAAGACCTTTATAAATGAGTGTGGAAGACATGTGTGATTCAAATCGCTTCAGAAAATCCAGATGCCAGTCTAATGTCACCCAAGGACATAAATTCAAGGAATGCTCTCCTAAGAATATGTCCAGATCTGTAATCGCAGCCCAGCACCTGTTCTTGCCAAAATCTGAATAAGGGCAAAATGCTATGGATCAATATCATCAGAAACTGCAGTATATGCAAAGAAAAATCATTTGATGCCACTATTTAAACAGAACAGGACAGCAATGATTCTGACAAAGGGCAAAAGAGTAATTTCTAAAAAGTCCCTGGACTCCAAATGTGCCAGTGACATTACATTATGAAGGGGAACATATCTTTGGTTGGAAGAGAAAGAGTGCTTGAAAAAAACCAAAGGACTTAAGAAATGCTGAGTAAGTGGAAGAGGCACAGCAAAATCTATTTTGTTTGTAAGAGAATTGTGGCTCTAAGAGGGGCAACCCAGTCCTGAATGATGGGGAACACTTCTCACAATCTGCTTCTTGCTACAGTTAAGGAATATTCAAGGAAGTTATTTAGTCTTTCTTTAACTCTTTCTGAGCATCTTATTTTCATCATCACTAATGAACTATACATTATGTAAAGTTTATTAATTGTATCATCCCATGTAAGGTATAGCACTTGTATTGACTTCTTTATAACAGAAATAAATATAATTAAGATAAGTTTTGAGGTTATCAGGAACCTACTAATCACAGCAAAGCCACTGCACAACAAAAAGTAAAATTTCTAGTCCAAAGTTTTTTTTTGCACTCAATGCTTCAGATCACCCATCCTGATCAGTCACAACCACTGAAGACAACGGATACCTTTGGGCTGTGCTAGGTGTTAGATTAAGTGATAAAAAATCTTGTTTCCATGCATATAAAGGAGGAAGGGAACAGTGACTGGAGGGGAAAGCCACCTAACCTCATCAGGAAAATGACCCTCTGCCCACTGGGTCACCACCTTGGGGTGCGGAAGACAACATGTGAGGCAGGGGAATAGCACTTGGGGATTGCACAGCACTTCCTCTGGGATGTTACTCGGAAGGACTATAGAGGGGAAAGGGACATACAAGGTACTTCAAGAGCATACAAATATAGGAGGATGGAGGGGACAAAAGAGGGCAGTAAGTATTGCAAGCATACTGCTAGTCAACACACTTCTCCAATCACGCCCTGCACCTGATGACTTCAGCCTGTCTTGTCCGCTCCCTAAACACCATTTATAACTAATTTTCCTGTGTAGAGGGACTCGCGTGTTCTGTATGTATGCACATGTGTGGAGGTCTACACACCAACAACTGGAGTAGAACCCCAGGGACCCGTGTGTCTGGGGTGCCAGCAGCAGGAGAGACCAGACCAAGTGAAATCAAGCGCTAGCAACTGAAGTCAGGCCCTGGCTCACATGGATCACATGTGGGGCCACCACTGTGTGAGAGATGGCATCTGTGTCAATGCTGTATACGTGTGCTTCTGTGTACCTAAAGGGAGTATATGCTCAGCCTTGCCACTGTTTGAACCTAGGTTCATGGAGCTGTTGCCATTTCCCCTTTATTGGGCAGCTGGATTCAGCAGCCCCTGACAGTAGGATTCAGCAATGACAAGTTCTGCAATGTATCAAAAATTTGAAATGTAGACCTAGACAGGATTTACCAATGTTGACAAAATAACACATCCCCTTGGAATTGATTTACACAGAAGACCAATTGGCTTGTTCAAGGTTTTGGTTTGCAATATTTCTAAGATATTTATAGGCAAAGAACAGCTAGAAGATGTGAAACTTCGGCAAAGAGAATTAAATTATCCGAGAATCTTTCCTAAGCTTGGACAATAAGGCAGCATTTATCAGATCTCTTTCAGAAATTACAAGAATTCCACCTTCCCCTAAAAGTACAGTTGTGATCAACGAATGCTATTAATCAGCCCTTCAACAGTGTTAAAACTGACTCAGCTATTATCTACCATATAAAAATGTAATCCAGTCTGAGCTTCCCAAAAAGTCAAGCAGGAATTTAGAGTCAATCCTGAAATGTGAATCCATTTCAGGATGCAAATCCTATTGTGCTTGTGCCAATAGGCCACACCTCAAGAGGAATTGTTCAAAAGAATGGTGAAGGGAATTCAACAATGAGCAGATGACTGGATCACCAAAGCTGGCCTAATAATCAGAAAAAAAACCTATGTCCACTCATGCCAATTCAGGCAATGCGAAGATAATAACTGACATATCTACAGAACTGTGAGAAACTAAAACCAATACTAAATATTAGTGATAAAAATGATGGCGGGTAGTGAAGTCTTGGAGGAAAAAGAGAAAGAATTACGATACTGTTTCAAATATAGATGTAGTGTCTTGCATCTGCCTTACAGCATAACATGCTACAAGCAGGGGGTAAAATATGTTTAACAATTCCAGTAGCGACTCTAATCTTTTTTGCCTGGTGAGGATCCCACCTCGTAAACACAGTGTGCTAGTTCTCGTGTTCTTGGATACCAGACTTGGTGCCAGCACATGCGCCATTCACATTTTGTACAAAAAGAAAATAAGATTCTGAAAAATCTCACCTAGGCGTATACAGTTCTGGTGAGCATTGACCTCCCTTTCCATACAGTAAGGCTTTTGGAATTGTCCCTGCTCAATTCTATCAGTGTATATGATATTGTTAATTCCTTTCTTGTTTTAAAGAACTGGTCTTTTTGTTCAATAAATAGTGACAATTAATGCACAAAAAAAATCTTATCAACTGGAAACATATCATGAATATAAACTACCGCAGACAAGGCAGCATTCTTCAGAAGTTTCCATACCAACTCTGCAGGCTTACACATCTCCAAAAAGGACTTGTTGGAAGACTGTCTGACTGTTGCACTGAGCTGTAATAAGCACAGAATTGATGGACCCCAATGGCCTTTAATTTTTCCCTTAACCTGACACATTTTTGCTGAGTGTTTTTATAGCTGTTTGGGAGGAGCTGTGCCCTCTGCAGGGAGGAGTATCTTTTCCATGCCAGCAGCAGCAAGACCATCACCTTAACAAGACAGACAGCGTGAAAGCTCTGGGAGGTCCAGGCTGAGGTTCATCAAGAGAGGTGAAGGCGCACAGGTGAAGGTGAGGGCACACACTGGCAAGGCAGCAAAAACCTCTGCATCACTGCTTCTTCCATAGCTGCCTAGGCAAGCGTGAGCCATAATGAGTTTTGTCTCACAGTCTAAAGTAGGTCAAACTGTAGAATCTGGCGGAAAAATTTGGGAGACCACCTACGACTGGCAAAGCAGACTGCTCCTGAGCCATTGCTGGGGATGCAGTATATGAATGGTGCTTCTAACCTCCGGGGTGCTTTATAGACACATGACTGAGTGGCTTTTCTTGAAAAAGGCATGCTGGATCACTCAGAAGAAAGGAACATGCAAGAGTTCTTTCCTAAAGAAAATCTTCGCAAAAAAAACCAAAAAAATAAAAGTTCTGGAAAGAACATGGAGTCTGGATACCCTGTTGTAAGCAACATTTGCTTCTGTCACCTTTCTTTTCTCCCTATATCTTCACTCGAGAGGCCTAGAGTCAAACTTGTCCATGGACAGCTTAACAGACCATCTTGTTCCACCAGCCATATAAAGCAGTTTAACTCTGGAGCACACAGCTAACCCAGGGACCAGCACGTTTAAAGCAAGTTTCATAAATTCATGGAAAAGAAATTTTTTCATATAAGCCACATAAGAAACTGCTTTATAGTGAACACATCTCCATTTTATGTTGACCTGCTCAAGCTACTTTTACACTAGCAAGCTTGGGTACTGAGAGTAATATAACCAGAGCAGCAGAGGACATTGCCATTAAACTCCTAAACATTGACTTACCTCCTTTGGTGGTTTTTACATCCTGTACTTAACTCCGCGGTACAAATACCTAGAGCTAATTTGGCTTAAAACTAGCTTAGTTATGTTGACAAAACCACCCTTTCTCTTGCTTGTAAGCAGCTGCCCACAACTTCAGAGAATGCCCCACGCTGGGTACTGCAACCAGCCTTGCATTTCCCCGACAGGGAACAGAGAAATGCCACCCAGCACCTACTGCAATGCTCCCCAGCAAGTAGAACAGCATCTCACTGCTTAGTATAAACAGAACTCCAATTCTATGCCCTTTAAAAGTTATGCAAGAGAAGAGGACACAGATCACGTACACACATTGCTGGATACCACATTTCGGGCAGCACTATTTTTGCCTGTAGACAAGCTCGAGTGTAAAAGCAGATAACTGTGAAATTTCACAGAGGGTCAGCCCTGCAGCGCCAGTAGAGATCTGAATTTGGGAGATATAGGGAGATAAAACTAACAGGAAAACTGCTTTCAAGCCACAGAATCCTTGGTTTACAAGACTTGCACACTACACACTTTCTTGCCTTTACCCCTATGTCCAGTAACATTATTGAGAAAAAACTGGTATGGAGAACTTTGCTTCAGGCTGACAGAAGAAAAGATGCAGAATTGGTCATCTGAGAGCTTCTGGAAGCTACTTTATGCTGAGGAGAATAATAAGCCACATTAATATACTCTAGCATTTCAAAAGCGCAGTTTAATTGAAAATGCATTCCCTCAAGGCAAAAAAAAAAAAGCTAAAGATGGGATTTACTTGACCAGACACTATGGTGATTGTTACAGCAATTAAATATTCTGAGATACATGGTGACTAGTACATTAAACATTTTAATCAAAGAAACAGACACATCATTAACAAACAATAATTAAAAGGGTGATTGACAATAACTACACTTAAAATGAACTGTGACGCAGATAACAGAAGTGGAAGTTTTGCATCTTACAACAAATATTTTGCATTTGGATGACTCTGTCTTCACACTATCAGTGAGATGTAGAAAGTGATGTACACAAAATTTATCTTATGAATATTTTATGTAGAAGACAGTCATAAGGCATGTGAGTCACTGAAAGCCTCAAACCAATGTATTACGTCTTCATAAATCTATTACTTCTGCCATTTTATAGAACAAATATTCTTAAGTGTCCCCAAAAGTGATTCAGTCAACGAGTAGTAAAAACAAACAGGGCTAGGATGAAGCTAAACTCATTTTACCCATGACTTACCACTTGAATTTGACTACAGATCCTTTCATCAACCAACATAATAATTCATCCAGCCTTCAGTAGTAGGAGCATTACTGTATCTATTAAAGTTAACAGGAGGAAGAGCATTAGCCCGATTTTGATGACTGTAAGATGAAAGCTTTGACTTCTGTACCACCAAAGGTTGTGAAAACGGTATGTCCTTGAAACACCACAGATCACATGCAATCACACTTTTTTTCCAACATCAACAGCTAAAGACTCTAATCCAGTCCCTCCCAACTCCTTATTTTAAGCAGGCCGCAGACATTACCCACCACACCAATTTTTGGGTAGTCTCATCACTTGTGAACAAGAGCCCTGTATGTCTTCCTGCAGCACATCCTTTTCTCACACACTCCAAACACAAGACCACCACACATCTCTCAAGGATCCCTAAATATGCTGCAGGCCAAAGCTAGGTCACCCATGAAAGAATCTGCAAATCAGCTCTATTTCATAGCTCTCCTATTTCATAGTATAGCTAGCTATGAAATGGTATCTTAAACAGCTCAAAATGCAGTAGTTCAGCATCCCAGAAAAGTAAAGACAATAAATATCTATGAAGTGAGCTTGTGGCCTCTATCAGGAATGCATCTTTCCACAGATCTTTGTGGAAATGGTTGACTTGCAAGGTGAAAAACAGTAGGTAATATCCATATTCTTTATTTAACCTACACACACAGAGAAATAAAATACCATGTGGAAAGTGCATTTACATGCAACGGTCACTCAAAGAGAGTGTCATTAGCAGCTATGCTGCAGCTCTGCTAGGGTTAGTCCAAGGTTACCCCAAAGCAACACCAAAGAAGCTCATAGTCCCAATGCTGAATCTGAGCTCAGTTAAGACACTGAGCTTCATAGCTTGAGCACATACCACATTCAGGTGACTGTAAAGATTTTATATCAGAATTGGCCAGCTCATAGATAGGGCTGAACAAGCCTAGAATTGCAGAAGACTGTGGGAAGATACCCAGAGCCTGCAAAAGTCTTGCCCTAAGCATTGCACCTTCAGTTAAGGAAGCCAGGTAAGACACACAGCTTAGCTCAGACCTGCCAAGACCTCCAGCAATCCCTCCTTTATTTGTTATACTTTCTATAAAAAAGTGATTGCTATTTGATGATTTGAGTGTAAACAAGAATGCTTGGCATGAAAGCCTATTAGCTTTCATGTGGCTAATGATGGCCTTGGGATCAAAGATTCATGTTACAGGCATTCAAGAGCATTTTACAGCTAAGTGAGAAGCAAAAGAAAACCTGGAAGTTGTGTTAGACTGATACTGGAAAGTTTATGAAACCAGAATTAAACATTAAAAGCTTGTATTTGAAGTCTGAAATTTTAGGCCTGTGAAAGTCCTAGTTAAAAAGGAAGTAACCTCACCTATCTGAGATATTTCAGGTAGCCCAGAACTACTTTATTTAATATGCACAAAAAAAAAAAAAAAATTATTCAGACACTGTCAGATGAAAGCTTTCTTGTCAACATAGGAGGCAGCAAGTACATGTTGTCCTGCAAATACTAATAAGAAATAACCAGGATATTGGTCCCTTGGAATCAAGCACAGCTGTTCCTATTCACCGGGCAGCTCTGAGAGCTCACAACAGAGAAGGAGCTTCCAGGCATCATGGCATGGATGTGGACACCAGAAAACTAAAACACAGTAGAATAGATGAGCTACAATAAACACACATCAATTTAAAAACAGTGTGGGCCAGACCCCAGAGTAGCTGATTTTGGCATAGAAGATTTGCAGGTATAGGACATATATTAAAAAATAAATAAATAAATAAATACTGACCAGTATGCTAAGAAATAACTGAGAGAACAACTGGATCATCATCTTGGAAAGAAAATAATCCGGAATGCTTATGCTTACTGCTTGGGAGCAGAGTGTCCCAGGAGGGGAAAGAGCCAGATACTGAGGGCAGCGCCTACACCAGCTGGCCCTCACCAGGAGACACAACGACACATGGCTGAACACATGTGCAGAGCCACAGAACAGGGACCATCAATCTCCATGACACAGCAAGAGGAGCAGTTGGGCCCAGATCCTGCCTAAGAGACTGACACAGAAATTAGCACCCCACAGTAGAGCTGCAGCAAGGGACAGTTCCCCCAGGCAGAGCTTAAATGAGTCCATGGGTGCAGGTAGGCTCCAGGAGGGGTTGATCAGAGCCATTAAGGCTCATTAGTGCCCCACCACCTTCCACAGAATGTTTTTGAGGATGTGAAAGACCGTGAGCACACGGATGGTGTGTCACGGCGTATGACCAGCCCTCTGAAGGAGGGTTCCTCCGAAGGAACTGGACGCAAGCTGGTCTAGGCCAATAGAAGTGCACTGAGGGAACAGACCAGCGCACTTTTCCAAGCATCAAAACTTACAGATAGGCCCTGTTGGCTGTAAGAGACTGTTTTGGATTGTGTTTGTCTCAACATTGTTGCCACACCATTATGACTTCCTGTTCTCGGCATCCTGTCCCCGAGACGGCCACCATATCCGCTCAAGACCCAAGCAATGACATTCTCGTCAGTGCTTACCAAGCCACGCTTGGGCGCGATTTGGGTGAAGAGGAAAGCGTCACAAGCACCAGAGCGTACGGCACGAACAACACGTACCAGAAACTCCAAGGAAGTGGGCGGACTCTCGGAGAATGGGGACAATAAAAGAACTGCATGTTCCTGCCTTGGGGCGCTTTTTTCCTGAACCCTTCTTCAAGAGCCCATCACCTGCACCAAGGCAGAGCCAACGAAATGTAGCTAGGCTGGTGGTGGTGGTAACTAACCTTGCTGCATCTCTCCCGCTTGCTTGCGTGCTTTTTTTTCCCTCTTCCTTTCCCTGTCCTGTTGCGATGACTCCTCGTTATGAGAATAGAGCTTAAAAGGTTGTATGGCATTTGACCCCATTTGTGTCTTAATCTCGCTCTTGGGATCGTATTGAAACCTCCCCCAACAGTGGATCGGGGCATTGGCAAATTGTTATCTTATGTGCCTAAGCAAGACCAGGACAACAAATCTGAATACAGAATATGAGAAGTGTTAAGAAAATTTAGAATAAAACTCAAAGACTCAGAGAATAACAAATTTGGTATGTTATATTTAAAATTTTCATGTTTTTTCCTTTTTTCTTTTAAGGGCAGAAATTCTCCTTGTCCCCCTATGCACTTTGTTTTGGAGCATGGTGATCAGGAGGTCACTAAAGTACCTCCCTTCCACCGGCACGGCAGCAGCTGCTTAAGAACAAGAAAGTGATTCAAGAGGTCCCTTCCAATCTGACTTATTTTATGCTTCTAAGTGATTTGGAGTACTCACCTCACAGCATTTCTAAGCAATCAATTTTCAAAGGATGGATGCTTAGAAAATCAATGGCTCTTAGGGATTCTTGAGTCAGAGGCATCAAAATGCATTATCTATTTTTGAAGGTTCTAGGATTAGACTTTTCACGGGTGTCAAAGAAGTCATGGAGTCTGTTTCCCTCGGTCAGAACCTACCGATCTCATGTTGGGACCTAAATAACTATGCTTTAAAGTTCAACAAATACACGTCTGACTAATTTGGAGGCCTGTGAACACATGGTCAACTTAGGCCAAATTACTGAGCAAGCTATTTTTTCCTAAACAGAACAATAAATACAACAGGCATATTTCTGTGATGAGCTAGCATCATGGAAGCTAATAATTATGTTATGCAACATTTTCCAAGCCCGCCCTATGGATTCATGATTAACCACGCAGTCATGTGCCTGTAATTTTGCGCTCTGAACTACAGCTCTTCATGAGCATCGGCACTCATTGCCCTTGGCAAGGTGAGAAGCGGCTGAATCACAGGAAGGTTCTTGCTCCAGAGCTGGTCTCAGTGCCCTTGTTTTCACCTTGGTTTTCCCCAGCCTGTGACTTCACCAGCAAGAAGGTGGCGATCCCAAACATGAAGTCAATTAAGATGAAAGCAGCAGCTGCAGAGTCTTCCAGATTTACAGCCCCACAACCCGCACTTGCCTGCGGTGGTGGCTCTGCCCCACTGGCAACCTTCGGTGTGGTGACCACCAATTACTCCAATTCATCAAAGTCACCAAAAGGCCTTTTGGGCTTCACCTTCAAAAGTGACCTTTAAGCAGTTATGGCAAGGCACCTAACCTTTGGCAGTCCCCATGAGCTTAACTCTAAACTGGTTACAAAATTGGAAATCTCATAGATTTCTGACTGCGCCCCGGGAGCCTTGAAATCTTTAGAAAAGTTACTGCTCAGGTATCTGCATCCTACGGCTTTTCAGTGAGATGTGTGCACTTAGCTGTCTTCACTTGGTTTTGAAGACAAGACTCAGCTGCTTTGGGCCCACATCTTACTCTAACGCTAATGTACAGATTTTTTCTTTCAAATAATCCAGAAGAAAAACTTGGTGTGAGGAGCTCTTCTGGCATCTACCTCATGTTCCCCATGAGAAAAATGCATGCTTATTTTCTGAGGGAACAGTAAGCAGCAAAATGTCAGTGTTTATAAATTACCAGATTCACCTGTAAATCCGTTCTTTTTGTTGGAGGGAACTGCCCATGCTGGGGCGACCACCATGCAATACAGTGCTGCTGTCGGGGCCTTGGGGCCTGTTCCCAGAGCCAGCACTTTCCGCAGGGCTTAGCACCTGCTGCCGAGCCAGATTTTTTTCCAAGGCCCGCTGGCTTTTCATGGCTTCATCACATTAAATGCTGAGCTGCCTGAGGGACGGCAGCCATGCAGGAGCACTAGCTGCTTTTAACAGCCTGGCTGGTGTTCACAGGCATAGACGGAGCCAGCTGCGTTCGAAAATTTTGGAAAGTCCACTCTGGGGTCGTGTCTAGCGCGAATCCTGACTTGCTCGGGGCTGTGTGCATGGGCTGCAGCAGCGTTATTGCTGTGCCCACCGCTGAGTGGGAGCTATTCCATGGCTTTCGACTGATAAGAGCTTTTCCAATCTTTGCAGAACCTGAGAATAAAATTAAAGAAAAAAAAGCACTGAAGAAAATAACAGGTGTCACACTGTAAAAGTAAATAACAAAACCACACGGAAAAGAGAAACACTGTGCCACAAAGCAGTCTCCAGGCTCGCAAGTGTCTGCCCATGGCTCTCACGACGAGGAAACTCCCCACGCAGGGGACGATATGTACCTTTGCTAAAGAGATGTGCAACGAGAAGTGCCAATATTACCGCACTGCCTGCTCTCCCAGGCACGCTCGCTGTGTTTTGCTGGCGTGCGAAGTGCTGGTGCATGTGTCTCATAGGGACTAGGGTGGCTGCCTCTCCAGAGACAGTTGGAGATCTCTGTGGCACAGCGTTTTGTGAAAATTCATAGGGTAACTTGGAAGCCATCCGCCAAAAAGCTGAAATGAGGGCTTGGGTGGTATTGCTTAGTCAACACATACGACGCTTTGCTGTGATTTCCATTCCAGGGTGTGCTATCACTTCTCTGTTTTTCTCACAGCTGCTCACTCCCAGTGTTGGCACGCTCGGAATAGCCTGCCGGGGTATAAATAGTGCTCTCCCTCCGTCGCAGACGGCCCTGTCACAGTTTGTACCATTCCCCTTTTAAGTTGTTAATGCCGCTGACATCATTCTGTGTCTTCCCGTCCCCAAAAGCCTGAGACACTGCATGGCTACAGGCATCCCTCAGCAGCTCTCCAAAGCCAAGTGCACTGGATGTGTCCACAGGACCTGCCTGCATGACCGCAACGGCCATTGCCCCATTTTCCATATTACGCTGGAGCTTTGCTCCGGTTGTTGTAGCCAGCCCCTGGTGTCTCCAGGCATTTTACTCCCTAAATTCCTCCCCTAAATTGTTGTGCAGCCTCTGGGGTGTTCAGACAGGTACCTGACCCCAATATGCAGAGCAGTTGTGGAAAATGTGGACCTCACTCCTCCTGCTGAGGTTAAAGAAGTATTATTGAGTGTAATTATAGCCACTAATGGCAATGGGGGTGCTCCAAAAGCTTAAGAGAAGAGATTAAATAAAAACACACAGTGCTAAAAGTATTAGTGGCATATGAGCAGATTCTGGTGAAGAACATGTTAAAGTGGTACTGGCAGATCCCGAGGCTTCTGCTTTTTTTCTCCAGTTTGATATATATACACTCTCTATTCACAATATGTGATTGAAAGAGACCTAAAAAAAAACCCAGTATTTTCCTCTCAAAGTGATTTTGCTTTTTCGATTTGATAGATTCCCTGTCTTTAAGAATATTTCTCAAGATGAAAATTCAATAGATCTTTTCTTGCCTCTGCCCTGCTTTTTATGAACACTGGTGTCAGGGCATTATAGTAATAAAGCTATTTATGTTCTGTGTTGCTACAGCATGTCATATGATGGGATCTTGAAGTTTACGTGGCATTTCTAGGTGTCACTATAATAAAAGTAAGAAGTCAAATATTAATTAAAGGTATTTGAATTGTTTTCCTCAAAGTACATCTAACCAATATCTAATTTAAATTAAAATAATACATTCTCTGCGGTCCAGACTTCTGGATTTTCAAATCATGAAACCTGAAGAACAATTTATAATAGCTACTTCTGTTGTCAACAAAGTCAAACATGGATGTTCTTAAAACCCAATACACTCTAAACCAAAATCATTTCTATATTTCCAAATAAAGATTCTAATAATTTTAGACAAAAATTATGCCAAGTTTCATGAAAAATGATGTTCATGCTTCCAACCACTACATACAATTAATAAGATCACAGAAACAGTCCCTATATTGGTTGATTTTCAAAACCTATTCCAAACATCACAGAAGCATGCCAGAAGACTTTTTTTTTCTTGGAAAAAAAAAAACAAACACACAATTATGACAAAAATAATTTGTTTTTATGACTCCCAATCTTCAAGAAAATGTTAGTTAAATTTTAGCAGTCTCTAAGGCAATCTTAAAGGCAAACTGATTTAGGTACAGAACTAGTTAATATTCACACTTCAGAACACTAAAAATTTAATTTTGAAAGGTTTGCAAGCTAATTTTTTTGAACTAAGGAAAGTGCTGTCTTCCAGTGGAGTAGAAAACACTGTGGTTATTCTCCTATGTGCTTATGGCGTGAAAAGGCACCATTGTGTATCATTAAGAACACAGTTCTCCGTTAGTGTTGACAACAATCCTGCTTAGGAGGAATTTAGGAGTTGTGTTTATGCATATCAGATCTCCAGGAAGAAGTTCTTTAGAAGCTCGAGTGGTTTTGTGCAGAGTGCAGCTCACTTTCCAGAGCCTGACAGTTGCCATCAAGACAAAAAATAAAAAAAAAAAATGTTTCCATGGAAACCTCCGAGGTGGACCAAGCATGGATTAATCAAAATGCAATGAATCCTTTTTGCAAGGTACTAGGGAAAAAAATCGGTTTTAAAGTGAGCACCGCTATTCTTTCCTTCCATTCACACTGGAAAGCATGGAAAATTCTCCCCATATGCATATGCAACATACACTTTAATTAGCATAGTAGAAAGTTAAGAGTTTTTCTTATGTTTATAATTAGTGTGTGGTTATGAGCTGAGAGCCAAGATATAACAACATTAAAAAGATAGTGAAATAAATAATTTTAAATTGCACCTTACCTTCCTCTTTTGCCTGCTGCTGATTTTATCAGGTATCTTTTTTATGGTTAAAACTGTTAGTAGGTTTTTGTGTATTCTTAGTACTGCAGGCTCATTCCTTACTACTAATGGCTCATACTAGCTATAGGTTGGGTTTCTTTTTACTATTATACATAATATTATATCATTCCCAGCTGTCACCAAAGGAGAAGGTTCACTCATCAGAATTTAGCCAATAATTCTGCCCTTGTAAAAAGAAGATGAACAAAAGAGATGAGGTAAAAGCCAACCTCCCTTAACCGATGCTCTCAACAAAGACATCACTCAAAAACTACAGCACTGCTTCATTTTTTATAGGACTGCTTCTGCTGAACCAGTTCTTTTGTCTGTTCTTTGATTTAATAACACACTCACACATTTTTTATTATAATTTATTTCATTATAATTGAAGTTATCTTCTAATTATTCTGTTAATGAAAGCTGTCCAAAAATACCTTGAATATGTAAAAGCAGCACACAATAATTATAACAAAGACCAACAAATTCCAAATGACTATAAACCTACCATTTGCACATAATCACCTGATATTAATTTCACAGACACCAAATGCACTTCTGCTTCTAATCCTACCTTAGAGTGTGGCACTGCTATGAAAAATTGCAAGCAATAGCATTGGCAGGGTTCCACTTTGTGGTTTATAAAGGTTTGGTAGCAAATATACTCACACATATTTCCCTAAACACACCTTTATGTTATTAGTTTTCAGCAGCAATATGGGTTTAAGCTGGGTTTTTCATCTCCAGCATCACCATTAGTGATGAGGGTGGTGCAGGCCAAATTACAATCACCATAATCTGTGTGTATCCCTCTGACATTAGCAGATTTGCTCAAACATGACTCCAAAAACAACTCCTGGGGGCCAGGTGGGTGCCTTGGTGCACATGGAGGAGGTTGAGGGCTATTGGCTCTGTGAGGTTGAAATGAAGTAGGAAGTACCAGAAAATTTTGGTCCCAGTGGAAACACCCTTGAGAGGGAAAGCCTTTGCGGAATAAGGGAGTCTCTTTCACTGGGAAGCTGGGCAGAAAGAGGATAAAAACACCTTTCTCCATGCTATATATAGTATTACCTCACTGGATAATACAAGGCTTTCTCTTAAGCCAGCTACAACTTCTGTCCTTATTTAACACTTGAAACACTGGCTTCTTTGTTGTCTGTTGTCTGAGGCTACGTGGTACATACAGGCAACACAGTGTTCAGGAGCCTGGGGCTGGGGAAGAAGAGCCATGTACATCACCTGGGTGACAAGGGACATCTAGTGGCTCCTCAGCTCCCAGCATGATGCTCCTCTGCCTCCTGCTCCCTCTATCAGTTCTTTGAGTCTTGCTTCACCATTAGAAAATAATAATATATTCGACTAGCACAGGAACGCCCTATGTATCTCAGCAGCAAAGGACTGGGTAATAACGCTCTCCTGCCTTCACTCAGAGAAATATACAGCTTAGCAAGAGTTTGTGCCTGTGTGAAAGTAAAAAAACAAACAGAACATGATTACAGCAGGAGTCTCCTGCTTTTGAACCCAAATCATTTTACAGAACAGGGTTCAAAAATAATCAAAGAAACAATTACACCAGCAGAGGTGCTAATAAGGTGGCTGGAGGGGAAACCACTCATGTCTAAAGGCCGAAAGTCATAGGACCACAGGATGACAGGGGTGGGAAGGGACCTCAGGAGGTCTCTTGTTCGATGTCCCACCCAAGGCAGCGTCAGCTCTGGGCTCGTATCTGGCACTTTGGCCTTTACCCAGTCAGGGAATGAAAATCCCAAGGGTGAGGCAGAGGTGACTAAAGGACCACGAACATTCGTTATCTTCCTTTCTCACCTCTGAGGGTGAACTTCTGGTACTTCTGCGTTTTTTTTTTTTTTTTTCCTCCTGGTTCTGCAGGACATGTGATCGAGATCGAGTTTTACTTCTGAAAAAAAATCTTAAATAGATTTTTTATATTAGACTCCATCAGCTGCCAAAAATTATTTTCAATTGTAATTTTTGTTTGGTTAAAAGAAAAGCTATTTTTCAAAATCTGAAAGAAAAATACTGGAATGCAAAGCAAGTGAAATGATTTTCCTCAAAACATAATCCTGAAAATTGCAACCATATGTCCTGGAAACATTTTCATTTTGTTCAACTGACCAAAAAAAAAAAAAAAAAAAAAAGAGTTTTAATGACATGACAATTATTTGTATCAGGAATAAGGAGTAAAGACACTGTCACTATTAAAACACCAGTACCTACTGAAGAAATCACACTCACAAAATCTCAATTTCTTTCATGAAGAGCACTGTTACTTCTCCCATATTTGTGCATTCTCATAAAGAACAAGCCATGGCCAAACACCCCTGTGCGGCAGCAGGGACCAAGTCCTAGAGACTCCAGGAGCCCTGGGGAAAGGATGGAGGAGGCTTGTCTCAAACTAGAGGACATGAACCCAAGTCGGAACTGCCAAATACTTGCTTCTTTGGGAAGGAAAATTTAATAGTTGTTAAAACAGAAACCCTAGAGATTGATCTTCTAATCATTAACCCAACAGGGGTAGAGCTTCAGAGGATTTCCCCAGACTTCACCTGGAAGATGCTCAGCAGTAAATGGCAAATAAGGAGTCTTGAGCTTTCCTGCCTTCAGAGCTAACCTTAGAACCTCAAAAACTTCAAAAAGTTTGTCATGGGAGACTCTCTAAGGGGAGCAGCTCCCTTTAAAGGGACATCCTGTTCTTGTCCCTGTCATGTCCCGTTGTCTCTGCACTTCCTTTGGTGGCTTTCAGCCCCATCTGGCTGCCCTCTCTCAGGCTTCCACACATGGCTTCAGCAACTCCACCAAGTTCCCACTGTTGAATAAATCTATGTTTTTCTATTTAATTTTGTTGAATGGATTTCAATAAATCCATTCAATAAAACCTGGATACAGGTTCGGTCAAAATTGATACAAATAAACTGTTAAAACTGCAGTCCCTGTTAAAATTGCAGGGTAAATGAGTCATGCAAATGACAAAACAATTAAAAATAAAAAAGCAAAAACCCTTTGTTAAATGAGTTTACAATACTAAATAAAAATTTCTCTGTATTCAAACAATTTAAAATAAAATCAAATGGTTTAAGCAATGAACGTGCAAAGAAGGAATCAAGTGAAGGTCAGGAAATAGCCAAACTGCAAACAAATATCACAATAACATTTCTTATTACAGTATTTTAGTCTTGTTACATACATAATATCAATTTGGTGCATTTAGCCCACTATATCTAATCTACCCTTACACAGCTACAGAACAGGTTTGGAGAGGAGGGGATGGGGAAGAGAGAAAGGCCAGGAGGATCAGGCCGGGTTTTGGAAGCTTGCACCAGCCTGGGTGCTTGCAGCACGCCTCTCTATAATGCCCTTAGTGTTTCCACCTGGTTGTAGCATGCCTTTTTTTCTGTCTACAACTATTACATTAATTTCAATAACATTTCTGGAATACTCAGCGGTTTTTATCCTAAACTCTCCTTAAACTTTGTGCTCTGGGCAGTAGTGGTTCTCTCCTTAGTTAGAGGGTGGTCTCACTTGGCCCCAGAGGGCGTAACATTTACCCCAGGACGTAACATTTATCCCACGTGAGTACGTATACGCAAAAAAAAAAAAAGCAGAAATCAGAATTGCCTTTGCTGTTCTCATTCTTTTTTTTTTTTTTTTTTTTCCCAGATTGTAGGGAAACAGGACTGGGACTTCACATGAGACGGTTGTGGCTAGCGTGCAGGTAACTAAGTGAGAAGGGCAGTGACAAGGGAGAGCAGCGATGTGGTCATGTTTACATCACCACAAATTCAAGCATGACTCCAAACCCTCAAAAAATATTGAGTTTTGTTTAGAAATAAGGAAAATTCTAAAATTACATACACACACCCCTTTTCTGTTATATGTGTCTTTTCCTTTCATAGACACGAGGCCATACTCAAATTCCATTTTCCAATCCCACACAGCACCCAGAGGAATGAGGAAATCACATGCTCAAAAAGAATGACGGAAACTCTCCCCTAATTACATTTCCTGCTCCTGACCTTTAGGAAAAACACCTGTACGCGACGGAGATGTAAGCAGCACTGCCCTTAAGGTTATTTTTCCTTGCTTACCAGTGTGCAGGGGCTCTCCTGTGTCTAACAGTGTGTAGGTCACCTCAGGGCTGCTGGACCGGCTCATTGCGCTAAGCCAGGGACAGGCTGCCTGGATGGCCATTTTGTCATTAAGTTGATAAGTTTCCCCTGTGAAAATCCTCCTGAAAATTGGAGGTTTGGCTTTTCACAGAATGAGCTGATATTCCTGTCTTTCAAAGTGGTATCAAAATGCAACTTTTCTTTTTTTTTTGTTTTCCCTTGTCTTTCCCTGAGGTTCTGAGCTGCCCACTTTAGATTATCCTGTGAAAGTATTGGGAAAAAAAATATATACATATAACATATATATACTTATGTGTATATAGAAGAGTAAGAGCGCCTGAAGCTGGGCTGAACCTGCTGGGTGACCAAAGTTCTCCGACCTTGAGCCAGAGACCTTGCATAGCTGCAATTAAATACATTTAGGAATAGCAGATTTGTTTCCTTTGTGTCATTTGTTTGTTGTCATTTTTATTTAGAAATAAATTTGTGGCTGTGACAGGTGAAAACCCACAAGAAACCCACAGAAACCCTGAGCCTGAACTTGCCTTCAGGCTGCCCATCTCCTCTCGTCTCCCTTTTCTCCCCCAAACTTCTCCAACCATCTCTCCTCATTTCATTTTTTTTCTCACCCATTCTTTTCTTTTGTCTCATTAAGCATCTCATTGAAATTTAGATCATATAAAACTTACACTTACACCTACCCATTCTGTTCTTCTTCCTTCCCTTCCCCATTTTCTTTCCTGTGTGTCAGGGAAACTCTGTTGCAGTTTGTAAACCACTCTCCTTGGACCTGATTCTAGCCGTAACACATACAAGAATCTCATGTTTGCATATAGCAAACTACGGAAACCTACTGAATGATGAAAAATAATCACAGAGCTTATGCTATACTTTTTATTGCACTTTCATGGCTCTGCGCAGACAGTTTCTCCTCCCTCCCTGCATCCAGTGCTGGCACAGAAAGATTGAAAGAGAAACAGAAAAAGGGAACCTTACAACAAGATTAGTGAAAAGTGTTGAAACTTCTGTGTGAAATGCCCTGGGAAAGGTAACTGGTGTGAGCTTGTTGGACCACGATGAAATACTTTCGTATGGAAGTAGGGAATAAAATAGGGAATGTGAACATTAGACTGTGAATCTAATATTATTTTTAAGTACTCAAACTGTCAGCCAGGGAATCCCGGATGTTATGTACCTATCTTCTCAAAATTGATCGCTGATGAACAAGCGCCCGTTTTAAGCACATAGCCAAATTCATCAGCCAGCAGCTGGCACTCTTGCTCCACTGGAAAAGCAAAGGAGAGCCAGGAGAGCTCTGTGAAGTGCGGAAAAGCAGCAGTCTCCCCATGCCTCGAAGTGACGGAGGCGAAGCCTTTGAATGGGATGTTGCAATGCGCAGGGAGCCGTGCAAAATGTGCTGATATGAAGACACAATTATTTGCTATTTTTCTCTTTACAGAGCCCCTTGGTACCTCACACACATTGGAAAAGTCACACAGCACAGCAAAAGATAAAATTATATCCTGAAACTTTAATTTTTTTAAAAAAAAAAGTAGTTATATTTATTTATTTATTATTTTCCCCCCAAACCAAGGAATTTAAAACAACTTAAACATGTGCAGCAGGGCAAGGCTTGTCCTAGTGGAAGAAAAAAAAAAAGTCCACATGCACAAATTTGCCCTTCATGGATTTTAGTTGCCCCTCTCTCCCAAAAAAATAAAGAAGGATAAACCATAAGGAAAATGGGGAAGCATTAAATCAGAACTTTTTACATTTTGAAAAATTCAATGATAAGAAAATGCAAAAGTCTGGGAGGAGAGAAGGAATGGGAAACAGAAGTTTCATTGTGTCAGATGGGGAGTTTTAGTCAGCTCTGAGGACAGTAGCATGAAAACCTCTGTGGCGGAAAAGCACAGAACTGAGTATTGTCTTTGCTCATCGTTTAACACCACAATTATTTTACTGCTGAAGACTGTTCTGTAATAAAGATAATAACTGCCCTCATGTACATGGAAGCAGAAAGGCAAAAAAAAAAAAAAAAATGTCTGGCTAAATAAAGATGCTTAAGGGTAAGGAATTCTTATTTGGGGTCTTTCCGCTTATTGCTGGCTTTGTGGAGAGAATAAAAAGACTTCTTTCTAGGGGAAAAAAGTGCAAAGAGAAAGCGTGATTGCGGAAAAGCTAAGAGTATTCAAGGAAATTAATCACCTTAGGGTGTTCAGGGAAAAAAATATAAAGCCAACAGCCAGAGCAGAAGGTTCCCTGTGCATTAAAAAAAGCCGAGGAACAAGAGGTGACGTTGTCTAAATGTTGTGCCACAGGGAAAAAATGGCAACAGCAGCAGCAGAACCCTCCCCTGCTGTGACGGCAGCAGCAGCAGTTCCAGAGCATGTTGTGGGGCATGTATACTGTGCAGTTGACGTACTAGCCCGAAAAATAAGTATTTAGTTCCTTTACATTGAGGGAATATGATGCATTTCTTAGACAGGGGAGGAAGAGGAGGTGGTTTAGGGTTATGTTACCTTCCCCGTCTGTTGCAATGACTCCTAGAGGGGAGGCCTTCTCTTCAGAAGTCACACCGGGGTTTCTCTAACTGGGACAGCCCCACATACCACTTTGCCCACGGCTGTCCAAGGGGAGGTGGTATATGGCTGAGAATACCAAGGCATAGCACTGGGAAATCAGCAACCAGTTTCTGAACGTCTGTGTCCCCCAGAGAGATCTCACTGCGCTACCTAGTTTGGGAAGGTCTTGCATAATCTGCAGAGCTCAAATTATTCTTGATCATAGTCTCGGCCCTCAGCATGAAAAGAGAGGATATATAAAACCTGTCACACTAGCATCAGTTTTGCATCACTTATGCCTGTTTCTGGAACACGAAGTACACTTTGTGTTCCAGTGTACAAAAGTACTTCTGGAAGTACTTTTGCATCTCAGATACTGCCACATAAAGACCAAATGAAGCTGAACTTTACCTGTGGTAAATCTTCCACAAGGGAAACATGACACAAGGCAACTTCAAACTCACTGCCACATGTGCCCCTCGCAACATCATTCTGGAGGAAGCTGAAGCTGAAGCTTCCTCCAGAATGCCAAGATGCATCTTGATATATGGAAGTCTGGATCTCAAAATTTCACCACTAGACGTCCCCTTCGCTCCACCCAGCAAAACGAAGCTGCTCTTCAAGCTGTCTGAGCTGCTTCCAGTACCTTATGCAACGAGAGCAGTGCAGACAACCCAGCGTGGGTGTGCGGGTGTTAGCACAGGGACACGGGCTCCCGAGGGGCCCATTTCCAGCCGCATGGTCTCCAGGCCATGTTAGCTGCATGCGCAGTTTTAGTTGCTGTCACACCATTTATGTTGCAGTTGTGCCCTGTGTTTGCTGAGCAGATGCATACCATAAGGGTTAACCCTTGGGTGAGAAGAACGGGTCCATTCAGGCCTCTTCTCAGCCTTCACCTTCCCTGCTGCCTTGGGAAAACCACCGAGGTGGTTTGGCACCAACTCAGCTCACAGCAGATCTGGAAATTTCCTCTGAGACCCTAATTAAGAAGCAGAGGTTCAGCTGGTGCACGAGAAAGTAGCTCTCAGTGAGGTGATGCCAGCCTGCGTCTTCTGTGAATATTGCCCTTACCTTCCAGAAGAGAAAAACTTGCAGTGCCCACGCCCTGCCTGTGACACGAAGTTAGATCAAAAATGCTTAGGAGGCCTGGCCTGGCCTATGGCCCAGATGTCTGACCACGGTAACCGCGCTCTTTCCTTATAAACAGGACACTGTTTCTTCTGGGTATCTGTGATTTGCTAATTCAGCTTTATCCAGCTCACTAGCCTTTTTTTTTTTTTTTTAATAGATTTTCCAAAATCAATGCAATAGCTGTGGAACGTTGTCCTAAAGCACCACTTTTTTCCTACATCCAAGATAACGCTTTGAAAAATCCGCTGTGTAGCTACTGAAAGTGTGCTGTTTAGACACTTGAAAAGGTGCTAAGCTGATTTGCAGAGACTTGCCTTCCCGAGAGCTGTGTTCATCTTCCAGGACTGAAACTCATGTCACAGCTCACAAGAATGACATTACCATCATCACTTCAGACATTTAAAGCTGTAATAGAAGAAGCAGTTAAGAGCCTAAATAAATTCTACTCTAGTACAGTGTCATGAGGATAGAGTATATAACCCTGTGGAGAGGATTTTCTTTCCCATCTCCAGCTAAAGTAATTACCATTAACCTCCTCACTATTTACTCTTCCCCCTAATTAGCATTAGTACAGTATTTTCTCTACCAACAGGGAATATTGTGACTAACTCATCATGCTAATTACCTGGAAGCAATTATAAATATTCCACTGATGACCACCACAGGACTGTCTGCTCTCTTGCTGTGCTTAGGTATTTGACTGTTTATTCTTTTACTCATGTTTGCTCACCCTAACCTCAAGAGGTCATAGAATTACTGGCGCTCTTGCTCCCGCAGCATGTCAAATTATAAGTGTGTAGTCAAAAAAAAAAAAACAAGCTCTTTGTAATATATCTTCTCATGTGTCTTTTAAGGTAGCCAAACCTGCCACTCAGTAAATTCTAGGAGCCAGGACGCCCTTAAGTGCTTTAAAACTACACTGGTGGGATATGAGCAGAGTTTTCTGGCTTCCCGTCCAGCCTCTGCTCTACCAGAAAGGCTTGTAAGTCAGAATCCCTTTCAAAGGAGTTGAATTAACTTTCCCATTTTCTGTGCTTTCCCAGAAAGGCAAACACTCTGTGTTAGAGCAGGTGGAGTATACACTAAGTACCCACAACATCTGGGTGGCATGGGACAAGTAGTAATAGTCTTTAAGGTGCAGGAGGGGAGGGTGGTTCAGATGATCCCCCAGGGCCCATTTTCTAGCTGTAGGGATGCTGAGGGAGCAGAGCACCTGGGGATGAAATGACACCTCCATCCTTGGGCGCCCTTGGGAATGGCCATGAAAGCAGTCCCAGGAGATATTAATCTGAAGTTGCCTGTGGTTTTAGACAGACATCCCCAGCCCTGTCATCTATGGAGCGCCACGGAGGATGGAGAATTGGTCGTCTCGTTTGAAATTTGTGATACTCCTCCTGGTAGTATCAACAGTGACAATAACATATTGCACAAGATGCCACAACCCTTTTGCTTTCTTACCTCAGCTGGGGCTATTTTACAAGGACAATTTTCAGATCATAAGGCTGCAGCGCTAACCCATTTCTCTGCCAACTCCACCCTCCTTGAGTAGATGCCAGTCTTTCCTTGAACTTTGTCCCTGAGTTAGAGAGCTAAGCAGAAGGCATCAGATAAGAAACTGGACACCACAAAATAATCAAACAAAACCTGAAGGACTTTAGTAATAGACACGCTTGGAATGAAGATACTTTCACGTGCATTCCTTTACTTTGGCATTAGGCAGGCCTGTAGTGGGAATTTCTTTTAGGAGAGCAACATGCAACACTGAGATCTTTTAAAAAATTTATAGTCATCATCTCCTTTTTTTTTTTTTTTTAACCCATGCTTAGACCACAAGCTCCCAGGGGTGTCATCTTTGGGGCACTGTTCAAACACAGGACAAACACAGGAATGCCCTAGATGTTAATGTAATACAAACAGTGATAAGGGAAACCGAACTCCAGTGGAGAAATGCAAGTGTACTCTGATGACCAGAAAAGGTTCTGGCTTTCATCCTAGGAAAGCTGCAGTAGCTTTCGGAGGCCTCCTGGGGCAGAGAACAACATAACATTAGCTAAAATACATGTTGGGTAAATAAATAAAATAATAGCTTCATCAACATGACAAAAGGAAAGTCATCTAGGTACCTACGATGAAGAGATTCGCTAAAGCGAATCTTAAAATTAAAAAATCTTAAAAGAGCAATGTGCTCTGCCAGAACAACCATACAGACAAATGCAGCATTGCATTGGTGTCCAATCTCCTTTTCTCCATCTCTCTTCCTCACATGCATGCACACGCATACATAAACAAATACTATGTGCAATTCAGTGCTCCTTCAACATAATTTCCTGCCTTTTCCTTCCTAGCAGACACCCCAGACAGCTGCCAGCTCTTTTTTCAGGTTTAGCTATGCCCTTTCATTTTGGTCAATGCGGATGGGCAGAGGTGTCACTGTTTCTCCAGGTGGGCCAATTCACTGAATTTTCACAACATGCAACTATATTCTTAATTGTAGCACTAACACACACAGAAGATGAAGGCTCAAATAGAAAGTTTTCTACCTTTCAGTGTTAAAGACTGGACCCACGAAAGGCTTTTTTTTTCCTGAGCAAATCTTTCTCCTACCACTTTGATGTCAGGCTGCTGTTGGTGCTTCAAGCAGGCAAATTTGAGAAAGCCATAAAAAAAACAAGTGGTAAAAACTCCCTGGGAATAGAAGTGCTGTTTGTATAAACTCTCACATCCTTCTCCCACTTTCCAGCAAAGCCTCCTCTAGCAGGTGGTAGGATGACACTCTCCCGGTGAGATGAGAGAGGAAACATGACGTCTTATCGGTATGCACCGTCTGCAATGTTTTGCAGAGTTGCAAAAGGACAGCACACCAAGCACATTCTCGGGCACGCTGCCAAACTGGGGCCTAACGGGTAAACAGAAAGTAAAGCACCAAACACAGAGCTTCTTTAAAAAAAAAATTGACACCAGATGGTCAATGAAATGATCCAGAACAGGGGAATGTGAATGAACATTTCAAGTTCTGCTTTAACACCTTATTAACCATATAAAGACCCATGTATTACGAACAGTCTGCACCCTGGGAGAGCCACAACACAGGGGAATTTTGAAAATAATCCATCTATTCCTGAGCAACCAGAGAAACCACCACCTCAGCATCCGAGCACCTCTCTCCTACAGTTAGGTATATTCATCCCAATCCCTTTTTTCCTGACTTGAGCTCCTTCCGAACACCATTAAATTACCAGAAACAATTTTTTTGTTGTTTTTCCAACTGAGCCCCATATAATACGTCTTGCAGACCCTAACGAAAGGCATTTGTACGCCCGTGTGGGTCGATACCGTAGCTTAGCACAGAGCAGCTTTGTGCAGGGAGAACAAGGCGGCTGCAGTACACTCCGGGGCTCCTGCTTCCTCAGGCTTGCTCTGGATCTCCGTCCTGGGTTAACGAAGGGCCGCGGGAGGCTGTGTTGGGGTGGTCTAATTTGCCAGGGAACGGCCTCACATGGAGCTCCTGCACTCACCTGACCGCCTTGCTTGGACAGCGCCAGCAAATGCACCCACAGATATTGCAAAACTCCAGCAGCCGTGCTGCATCACATAGGATTCGGGCTGTCCCGTTCAAAGGCATGATAGGCAAAATATGGCTGTTCTTGATCCAATAATCCTTCTCTTTTCCCGGAGAGAGCCATTACAAAAGCAGCGTGTTTTGAACGAGGAATTCCAGAAGAGCTTTGTGCGCCTTCCTATAAACTGCAACCACCCGCCCACACAAGGTAGTCTCCCCATGATCATCTCTTGCTCTTGATAGGCTCTTAAGCTACATAGCAAAATAATCTCTAAAACTCTGAACACCCTAAATAAAATCTCAGGCTTCAGAAATTTCCGTTCCTTTAAGTGATCACAAGCCAGAAACCTTGGGAGCTGCTATAGTTGACAACACTGCTGTAACAGGGGAACAACAAGACACCGCAGAGATGGTGGCAAGGGATCATTTTGCAAAATTAAGTCTAGAGGACCCTCGGTGGTAGGAGACAAATCCATTCCTCCTCTTCCTGAAATACGATTCTCTCCAAGTTCAACTGATGCTATAGAGTCAATGCAAGCTTTTCAGAAGGAATATGAGGCTGTTATTGATCAATTTACCTAAGACAAAATAATTCAAAAGTAGTCAATTATTAATAAAAATTAAGCTGCTTTTATGATGAAGTAAGAATACCGGCACATGACCACGTGCACTGATGGGACTTACATGCACAGCCTTAACTAAAAAGCGGCAGCTCTGTCTCGCACAAGCCTAGAGATAAAAACCTGCCCAACAAAAGCGTGCTGACAGTGTGCTGAAGCCTAGCCCAGAGAAAACTTGGCCCTATGACTACAGCGCATTTCTCTTGCTTTCCTTTTCCTCCCTGCTAGCCATCTATCATCTCTGTGGCCCCCATTTTCCCAGCACGCCCGTGTGAGCACAAGTCATGACTACTCCAGCCTGTCCTCTGCACTCTGCAGCTTCACTGCCTCACTAAGTGTTGGTCAACCCGCTTGTGTTTTTCTTCCCGCTCTCTTAAAAATGAAAATAAAACCACCAAACTGCTCCCAAAGCAAGTCACCAAGCAGAAATGAAGCAGCAACACTGAACAGAAACATGGACACAAACCAGTCATTTACAGGATGAGGATAAAGAAATGCAAATATTCACCCACCATTGCTTTAGACTTTTTAGTTTCTATTTTCTCACCTTTTGCTTTGGCACAAGACCTGGTGTGTGACTGCAAAATCAGAGAGCCTGTAGTTACAGGAGCATCTAAGAAGTGTTAATTTAGAAAACTGTATCAGGTAGGAGCCACACTGTACAGAAGGTGCAGGAGGCACTGGGTGTGGGACGGTGAACACTGATCACCGAGGGCTCCGGCAGGACGGCTCCGGCGGGGAGAGCTCCTGGTCGGTGAGTTATTGCCAAGAGCATGATGACCAGCAAGGGCTCTTGGTGAGAGGTAGGTGCATTATCCCAAAAGTCCAAGAGCTGGCCTGTCCAAGGCATCTCTGTGCACGCAACAAACAAGGCAGCTGCTTTGATTCACAGGCATCTGGACAACGCTTCTCTAACACTTCTCTAATCTTCCTTTTTGTTCGGTTCAAACTATTGATTTTCACCTGGTTTTGAGGAAGTAGCAAAACAGTCAGTGCGCGTTCATTAAATTTAGCCCAGGCCCTCCAGAAGATGCATAAACCTTTCTGTAAGCTGGCCAGAGCCTTGGCTTTGAAAGAGAGCGCCTGAATGCAGCCCGCCTTGTTTCTGATTTCACGAGGAGAGTTTTGCACAGCTCTAGCGCTGGTGCTGCAGCAAGGAGCTTTTGAAGCTGCTACTTGGCATATGTTTTCTGTTTATTTTCTAATAAAAGAAGAATTATATGCACTAAATTTTCTAAAAAGCAACTGTACTGGCACCAACCCACGGGGAAACAATTGCAAAATCCCTTGATGCTTTCCTTTAACATTATGTTCTGACAGCTCTGTTTACAAGTGGAGCTGACCTCTTTTTTAATTAACTTCTTTAAGAAATAAAACCCAGGAAAGTTTATTAGTCCACTCTGACAAACACAACAAACAGGACTCTGATGACTTTTACTTACATCAGTACATTTAAGAAGTGTGCAAGTTGCGTAGGTGTTTTTCAACAGTTAGCTAGTGGGTGACTGACCATGCTTTATGCATCAGAACCTGCTCCCATGAGCACTAACAGCTAAATTCTCATCACCATCTATAGGAGCAAGATCAAAAATGAATACTCAAAAATATTTTCCTGTCAAATATATATATATATCTTTTTTCCACACAAATATGGCCAACTTAGGGTCTCCCAGGCTATTCACATTTCTATAATGTTATCACAGCAGCACAATGCAGGAGTTTACTAGAAACCCCTCAGAAACCCTTGTTTCACATTTTTTACCACCCGCCTTTGTAATTACACTTGCACAAAAGACTGTAAGACATACAGAGGAATAACTGAGTGACAGTGTCACAACCTAATGCACCCAAAGCGCACGCGTTGCTGGCGTTGTCGGGAAGCATTTCACAACGGCTTCCCAGAAGAAAAGCTCAACCGCTGTTATCCCCCGAGCCCCAGGGAATGCCAGGCCAGGACGAACATCCGGCAGCCGCGGCATTGACGGCGCTCGAGGAGCAGATTTAATTCCTCCCCGCGACAGATTTAAAGAGAGTCTCGAACCTTTGTCTCCTAAATCACACCTAGGCGCTCTCCTCTTCCAGACACCAGTGCGTAAATCAGCATTTTCTTTTTCCCCGTATTTCCTCTCACTTGGTAAATCTTGAAACGCTGTCGAGGAGGGGGGTACCTCCAGCAGGTGCCTTTCAGGGACAAACTCCAGGGCTTCATCTCCCACTCCACTACTCCACCATATCCCCTCTGAAGCTTGTCCTGATGATCGCTCCGAAAACTTGTTTTTCTGCAACAACGAACAAGAGCCAGGCGTGCAATTTTTGACCTTTTCAGCAAAAAAGCTTCCAGTGGCCTTTGCTGGCCAACTCAGGTGTTGTGTTAGTAATCTGCAAGTATTTCAGGGCTCCAGACATCCTTGATAACATCGGAAATTTGGATGAGGATTGCAGAGCACAGCACATAGCGCATCAAAGATTTACATAAAGAGAAAGTGAGAATTAGTGATATTTGTACAAAGGGTATATTTCTACAGTACACACAGTGACTTCTGCAGGACATTTTTTTTTTTCCAAAAATGAAATTTGCAATGGAGCAATCAAAGAAGAGAGAGGATAAAGGAGAAGACGACAAAATGAAGTGGTTTATGAAAGAAAGAGATGTTTAAGATAAAATGGTGAGGCGGGGCATAGTGAATTTAAAAATCATCCTGCAGTGATCTCCGAGCAACAGGATCCCTGAATGCAACCCAGCTCCGAGGGAGGTTTCAGCTCCACTCTCCAGGCCTATCTCTTCGACCTTGCCTCTGTCACATAAACGAACCGAAAAGAACATATGTTTTTAGGTTCGTTTCTAAAATAACCAGACAGAAGCCAGGAACACTGCGCTGCCCACACGGGTCTCCTCTTGCCCTTTTCAGGGAAAGACGAGAGGAAGCCCATACGTGTTAGTCACATCATGCAAAGTGCTGCGGTGACAGGGATTTTTAAGGGAAGGAGCTGAGCAATAAAGCCCTCTGCAGATCACGTCGAGCAACGGGGCCGTGGAGCACATCAAGGCTGACTTGGGTCTCCAGCGCAGGCATCGGCTTTGCCAACGGTTTTGCTTTGCAGTAACTAAAAAGGGATATAAAAATAAAGAGACTTGAAGGGGTCAGGTGCAGAACAAGCATAAGCAGGGAGCAAAGAGTGGAGTCAGCTACTTTCCTGAGAGTCAAGGGACAGTAAAAAGGGCATGCACACTTCTCATTTTTGCTGGTCTCAATAAAAGTGATTTCTGTTGTTCCAAAATCAAAGCACAAAGAAAATCACCACAGCAATGTAATCTAATCTAAAAAGCTTGTCCTTATCTTATTCCTCTCTGGTCCTTTAGTGATGCTCATTTCATTTTCAAGCTGTGGTGAGGGATAGATTTAATCTGTGGTGAGCAGTCGGTGCTCGGGCAGCCGCCCATCTCTTTTTCCTGCCCTCCCTTGTGGTCTGTGCCGTACTCCACTCCAGGCAAATCCTAGGAAGCAGCATAAGTGATTTCCTGGAATTCCCCTACATATTTCTCACAGAGTAAGTACATCATTATATATGAAAGCCAACTGCGACTGTGCCTGCGTTTACTTTCCACCCTAAACGCTGAGCCCTGCGGAGATTTTTCATTTCACAAGACTGCTTATTCCTTGAAAATCCAGGCAAGTGCCCTTCCATGGAACAAAGGAAGACATATTAAAAACCACACCTAGGGCAAGCAGAACAAAATACCCGAAATGCGTGGCTTTTAACGAGACTCATAGTGAAAGCTGGACATATGGCCTATCCAGTAATTATTACTATGTGCACAACGGGATTCTCTCATTTCTCAGTCTGGAGACCTGATGGTGTTCAGGAAGGGAAGAAAAAGATCTAATCAAATTGCAAAAGGAACCCAAGCCCTCCTGTCTAAAGTGTCACTTCCTGAGACTACAAGTAAAATTTACAAGTAAAATTTAAAAGGGAGCTAAGAAAAGTATTTTTCACTATTGAACCATTTTATATGTTGCCTACCCACAACAGCACTATGCATAACTAGCTGTACTGCTTTAACACTATAGGGTCAGCATCAGGAGTTTGCATTGCTATATTTTCAGAAACTTAAAAATAAATGAGGCTCTAGTACTTCAAAAGTACTTCTGCAAGAGTGGAAAAAAAGTCTAATTTGCCAAATTTTAAGCAGTTTAAATTGACCATACTTGTCTAATTGGCTTTAAAACATTAAATAAATGTTTTATAGTACACTCCTCACCTAGGGCCACCATCTGTTAGTCCGTTATGACACTGGAGTTGGAGAATGTTTTGTCTTTCTTCCCTCAATTAACCTCACTTATAAAAGTTTATTAAACTAATTAGACAAGATCTAAAAAATTATCTCAGAAAAAAAAAGTTGCTGCACAATCCCCTTTCTTGTTATAACTGGGTTTATAGTTATAGCTGTATTTCTGGGTTCTAGCCCCAGTCCTGCTTTTCCAACCTACACAAAAGATGAACTGCTCTTCTACCTCTATTTCTTATGCTGATGGCTATCATTTGATTTTCAAAGATGCTACACAATTCCTCAGAGAGGTTTTCCAGATGACAATATTCTGCAGCCTCATTGCACAACATGGCATGAGACACAGAAAAGTGGTAGAGTAGAAGGACAAATCTCTAATAAAAAGCATATGTTTAAGAATAAGCTTGAATAAATCTGATGATAAATTTCAAACAGACAGGGCAGTATCCAAGAGTAATGAAAGGCTGGTAATGCTGGACAGAACATGATAAGCGTTTTTTACAATGCAGCAGCAAATTTCCCAGTCTTCCAACATGCATGTCTAAAATTCAAAAGTTTTGAATTTATTTACCTTATATTAAGGTAAAAGTGCAACTTCTTAGGGCATCCTGGCCCTGCCTCCCTGCACCAGCACTGCCCTTTTCCCCAGCTGCCCAGCCAGTGCCCTCCAAAGTACAGAGAGGCCCATGCAAAACTGAAGTCATCTTGTCTTTTAAAGCCCCCTGGCCCCTGTTAGGCAGCAAGGAGGTAGCCTAAAGTGTGCCAAGGGCTACTTTAAAGCCGGCTCTTCTGAGCTGCTTCTTCTTTCAAAGAGCATTTCCCAACAGCAGGAGGCACCAGCAAAACCCGCAGTGCCGGCGGTATTTAAAGCATCGCCCGGAAATACCTGCGAGCAAAGCAAGCGGCCGGCTGCTGGCTCTACCTGCAGGACTCTCTTTATGAGCTAACCATCTCCTTCCCCCGGCGTTGGCTCCGGCCCAAATGAGATGTACTTCAAAGGAAGAGTCTTCACAGGAGGGTCTCCAAGCTGGAAGTGCTCTGAGCGGTCCCAACTGGACACTTGGGGAGCCGCCTGTCAAATCCAGTGCTGCTTGCAGCCTTCTGAATGGTGCAAAGCAGAGGAGGAAACTGCAGATGTTTGTTCCCCATTATTTTATCCTGGCACCATTTGCCAGGTGTTCTGCTGTGCAAAAGCTCAGTGAGGTGTGTCTGCTTGTTGCTGGAGGCAAGGAAAAGAAACCCCCCTCTCTTTTAGGCAAATGGGAGTCAGCGGGACTCCCAAAGCTGGCAACACAGAAAATATCTGTTTATTCAGAGCAAGGATGCAAAATGACAGTTCGTCATAAGGGAGCTGAGAAGACCACATGTGCAGGGTGGACCCAAAAAAAACATGTGTTGGGTTATAAACCATGTATTGGGTGCAATGTCAGCACGGATGGAGGCTGGGAGAGGAGCATTGTATCAAGGCAAGGTGAGCCCCTGACCAAGTTCTGCATTAAAGGAGGCAGGAGAAGTCTCAAGCTTTTGCAACATGTTGAGGTTCAAAGATACTTCTTGCTCTGTCCCCAGAGCCTGAATTGAAATGAGAGGCTAACACAGTGAGCTGCTTGCACAGAATCATTTGGAGCGCCTTGCGTTTCCCACCGGCATCAGCAGGTGGAGGACGGCACGCTGGAAATCACCAGGGCAGGGTTTAGATTTGCAGGGTGCCAAAAGAAAGAGCCTTATACTGGGCAGAATCAAATAGCAGACCAGGCTAAATGAGGTGAGATATGTGGGGCGCTCACTCAGGGCCAAGGGTTAATGCCTCCCCACATGACAGCAGTTGGTATCCAAGGAATCCAGAGGCCACCATGCAACCGCTGACCTTTGCCAGGGGTTGGGAGAGACGTCGCTCACCAGCTTCAGGGCTGTCACTGTGCCATAGCACAGACAGCTCCGGAGCAGAAAGGGAGATATTGTTGCTAGAAGAAAGTGACAGCACCAGTAAGCTGCCTCGGACAAAAAATAAGCCGTCTTCTGGCTGCAGTTGCCTTGCTAATGTTGAACTCGAGGATGAGGATGGTACCAGTAAGACGACAGGCTCAGGAGTCAGGGTCTCCACACTATCTTCTTAAATGACACAGGTGAGGAACTGAAAGCATTGCTTTTTCAGACAGAGCCTTTCGTTTTTCCTCTCCCTATAGCTCCTGGTCCTGCAAAAGGCATTTCAGCCCAGCCCCAGTCAGTCTCTGAAGGTGACTAAAGGAACTCATAGCTCCACAGCCAAAATGGACTGAAACGGGAAAAAACAAACCTTGTAGGGAAGAGAGCCTCAAAAGCCCAGCAAATTTCGCTTCTCACATTGCGAGACTTTGCTTGCTCTCCTCCGCCTGGGACAGCAAGCCCTCCTGCACGGCTGCTGCCGCTTGCAAGCTCCGGCTCGCGCAGCATCCGCCGCGGCCGCGCTCCTCCGCTCCTGCAGCTCCCACAGGCGCCGGGTGGGTGCGGAGCTGCGGAGCATCCACGGCAGTTCGCGCGGCCGCCAGCGCGGGCCGCGGCGCCGGGCGGCACCTGGTGCGCGGTCTGCACGAGCGCGCGCTCAGCCCCGCGCGTCGCTCCCGGCCGCCGCTGCAAGCAGGGCGCGCGTAACACACACCAGCTGCTGGCATTCCCCTAGTGCCCTCGCACTGATCAAAGCCCGGCACTCGACTAACTTTTCCAGTGTTACTAAGAGCAATGGAACAGCGTCAAGGATACCTTGGAATTTCCCTTTTATCCCAGCTGCAGCCACAGTGCCTTTATACGAAGCAGAAGGGGATAAGCGACCCAGCCGTCAAGTATTTTCCTAATTCTCTCCTCAGGCACAAGTGTTAGGCACATTTTCTCCCTAGCCTCCTCTTTATGGCTCCAGCAGTGTTACTGTAACAGTGCTGGAAAAATGGGGCCAGGTAAGGGCTTTGGGGGTTATATGCAGTGCTCCGTGGGTCTTGCAGTGAAGGCTCCCAGTAACACGGCACATTATATCACACTCCCATTGCTGTGAAGCTGTAAGTCAGGTACAATTTGCAAGCAACATTTCTGGCCTTCAAGGCAGAACTGACCCAGGACATGTCCTTAACACATGTAAAAATTCTTTAAGTAAACAAGAGCATGTCACTTAAGTGCCTCATTGTTTGCAAAGCAGCTCGCATGCTGCAGTGGGAGCTAGGGAAAAGTGTTTGCATAGAAACCACTAGGAAGGTCCATTGTATCTCACCTCCCAACAAAGCCCAGGCTGTTATCCCTGCTGTAATCAGCCTCGTTGTGCAACAAACATGATCAAAGGGAAAAGATCATGAACGCTCCCACATGAGAAAACCCTTGGCCACAAAGAGAGGGAATTACACAGGCAATATAAGGTAACACTTGTCTCATTTGGTGTCCTTGAGAACTATACTATGACATATGTGGTGATAACCGGCATCTGAGAATAAAGTAAGTAGATGCTACAACATGTTTTTTTTTTCCAGAAAAGCAATGTTCTGCGGCTCAGGTTATACAGTTTGTTTCCATGCAGAAAAAAAAAGAAAGAATGGTAAGAAAAAAACTCGCTTTGCTTATAGTCTCTCTGCAATACACTGCACAGACCTTATTTTGTACAGAGTTTAAAAAAAAAAATAGTTTGGAAAGTTTAAGTTTGGAAAGTTTTTCTTGATATGTACTGGTTTATCATATAAAACGAGGAAAAAAAAAAAAACAGGAAAAGAAATATTAGTCATGACATGCTACCAAAACCTCTAAGTTAAATAGTTTTAAGTATATTATAAATGGGTACTCTGCAAGCATAACAGACGCATGCTAGCTGATGTGAGTTATTAAAAACTCAGCTGGAAATATGCAGACTATAAGATCATGTTTTAAGCAATTTTAACTGAAAACACACGCAGAGTATGGTCTAGCAGATAACTACACGTGGAGGGAAACACAACTCGTGCAGAAAATAGAAAGGGTGTAGCAATTTTCCCTCTTTATCTAATAAAGAATTATATGTATTATAAAAGTACTTGTCATCTTGCTTTTAGAAAAGCTTTTTTTTTTTCTTTGGCCCTGTGGGTCACCTACCTCTGGAACTCACTGTCATATGTAAATACCTCCAAATTTACAAAATCCAGGAGAACACTGTTTTTAACATCTCCCTTGTTCAAAACATCAGCTGGCTAAAACAGAAAATAACGGAATCTCAGAGAAAATCTGAAACCCAGAAGAATCCTAGGGCAGCCCATTCAAATCTGCACCTCTTTTCTACTTCTTCTATTTTCTTCCCCAAACTGCAGAGGCTATATTTAAAGGTCACATTTTCTCCATTTCCCAGGATACTCAGCAATTTGATACTACCTGAGAGAAGGGGTGAATTCCTCACTTCAAAAGATTGCTGACAAGTTTTGCTCAGGTAACGGGGTTGTTAAGTACTTTCTTCACCTGGGAATTCTGCAGTCTTTAACATTAAAGAAACTCAGATGTCTGACCTACTTTTCCTTTTTTAAAAAACTAGAACCCTACTTTTTCTTTACATTCTGTCTCTATTATGTTTGTGTGCATATGCAGAAAGCAATCTTAAGTGCGAGTTGCTACTTTTCAAAACCCCATTCTTTTCTTGTCTGAGATGACTAATCTAGCTATAAAACTCTGCACCATCAATCCAGGAATCCTGAATCTGCCTTAGTGGCTTTTCAAGCTGTTTTTGTGTGCTTTGCTGGAGACTGGGAACTCGTGCTGATAGGATGCTAATTCTCATTACTTGCAAATCAGGCCAGGCTGAAACCTCGTTGTTTTTGTTTCCTAGAGAATGGACTGGGATCACATCTGCATTTTATAAAAGCTTCTGAATAGTTGCTGATCAACAACAACCAGCGGCCAAAGCTTTGCCTCGAGAAACTTGCATTGTTTTTCAGTTTGGGTTGCTAGATACTATGTCCTTGTAAAAAGTCTGGCTAAGTCATTTAAAGTCTGAAGCGGAGTGCTGTGCTTCCCTGAGCCACTAGCACTAATTGTTGCTAACACTAATTATACGGAAAAGGCTCCTGACTGCATTATTTGGCTTCCTTGGTTCTTCAAAGGATATTTGTTGCCATTTTAAGATGTACTGGTATCTCTAGTTTCTATGAAGTAGGGCAACTTCAGGCTAGTAACTTTGCTGTAAATAGAAAATATATATATATATTTTTTTCTCTTTTCCTGGTTTCCGTATAAAAGCTGAAAAGGCACTAAAACAGCAGGGCAGGGAGGCTAAGGGAATCTGAAAGCTGCGTGTGTAGAACGTGCTCATGCTGTTTGCTCTCAGCAGCAGCACGGAGCATGTCAGGGTGGGGGGTTGCCCCTCTAGCACCCCCCTGAGCAGCACAGGAGATTTTTGGGGGGCAGGTGCCCTGTTCTGGTGAATCGGGAGGAGAGGTGACTCCTGCCGGCAACCCCACCTCGGGTAACCCGGCTGGCCATGCCTGGCGCCCGACAGCTTTCCCGGCCATTCCTAGAAGCTGCTGTTGATCTCCTGCCCGGGATCGCTTGTCTGTGACTCACGGCGACTCCGGCCGTCCCTCTGCCGCAGTTGTCGCTCGGGGCTATCGCGTATCAAGCCAGCCTGCTCCTGCCAGCAGGTCTCCTTGGGCTCGCTGGCCCGCACCTGGGTTGGCGGGCGCCGTGGTGGCCGCCCCGCTGCGGCTCACGGGGCGTGCTGATCCAACGCCGGAGCGGGACGTGCTCTTCGCCCAGTGCGAATGGGCGAGCCGCGCCGCGAGCCCCGCGAGCTGCCAGGAAGGGGGGCACTGTGGAGGAGCTGGAGGGGGCTTGCGAGATGCTGTCGGTCCAAGACCGCAGCTGAGAGATGCGGCCTCAACGCTGACCGCCTGTGCTTGGTTGTGCTCAGTGTACAGGAAAGAGATGAGCACGAGAACAGTAGCCAGCTGCGTAGGAACCACTGGGAGATGCAGACAAGGTCGTGGGGCTCCTGTCCTCCACGTGATGCGCAAATCCCTGTGCCCTTCGCTCACGGTGAAGTGCGGACGGGGTCTCGGCATGCTGCAGTGCCCGCCGTGACGGCAGCGCAGCCGTGCCCTTGCCCTGGTCATTCCCCGCTCAGACGAAGACCCAGGCACCGCACAGCTGGTTCGGTGCCTTGTGCCATCCCCGGGAAGCACCGCCAGAAGGGGAAGCCTGAGCAGCGCTCGGCTCGCGTCCCAAGGAGTGTTTGATGTCACGGCGCGCTACCTTTGGCCTGCGGCATGCGCTGGCTATCCGGTAGCTTCCAGGCAGGGATCAAGTGGGCTCGTGCTCAGGCATGAGCTGCTTGGCATGTTCCTGCCAGCAGAAGCAGCGATTCTCCCATCTGTCCAAGGCACCGATGCCCAATCCATAATGCTGATGTAAAAGGGTCTCGGGGCAGGGTGCTCAGCAGGAAAGTCCCCAGCCTTAATAGCAGCTACCCCTTTCCCCCACATGCAACATAGTTTGCATCTATTGACTTCAAGAGAAGTGCAGAGGTAGCTTATCTTGATGGATTCATTAACCCCCTTCTGAATTGCTTCCTTGATAGACTACCAGAGTGCACAGAAAGATAAGAGCGGGGTAGGAAGAGAGAAAATAATGTAGCAGGCAAACCGCTTTTGTAGGGCCAAGGAGTTCTGTCCTCTGAGATCTTAATGCCAGGCTGATCTAGACAGCACTGGAGTTTCTATACCTCAAGATGAAACGGGGAGAGCTCAGCGAAGGCACAGGTGCAGGATGCAGAGCTCAAGGCAGGGGACATCTCCGTACAGCCATCGCCCCGTGTGTTTTATGAGCGTCACAGGACAGCAAGAGCCTTGGACGGCATTTCGGAACAGACGCTGTCCCCTTCTGGGGTATCGCCGGTAGGAAACGTACTACTGCAGCAGCAGCCTGTGAGGAAGCTGAGCCGCTTGCCGGAGCCCAGGATTCCCGCCCAGGCGTAGGAACTGCTCAGTAGTCCCCGAGGGTTTCCTGCATGTCCGCCTTGCTCCTACAGCAGCACTTCTCAACCTGTGGCCCGTAGCCCTTAGAGGGCAGGGGGAGGAACCGCCCCAGAGCGCGCTTCTTGGTACCCCGAGCGCGGGGTTTAGAAAGCAGTAATAATAGTAACGAGAAGGGGGTTCTGCACCTCCACGGGAGAGCCCTCCCTGAGACGTGCCCGGCCCGGCGCTCGCTCCGCGCGGGGCCACGCGCTCTTGCTGCTGCTGCTGCTGCCGCTGCTGCTGCCGCTGCTGCTGCGGAGCCGCGCCGG